>VXBZ01001801.1:18409-36721 GCA_013399135.1 Heliornis fulica | reverse complement strand
CCCCAGCTCCCTCAGCCTCCTCGTAGGGCCTGTTCTCCAGACCCTTCACCATCCTCGTTGCCCTTCTCTGGACACGCTCCAGCACCTCAACGTCCTTCTTGAAGTGAGGGGCCCAAAACTGAACACAATACTCGAGGTGAGGCCTCACCAGTGCAGAATACAGGGGGATTATCACCTCCCTGCTCCTGCTGGCCACACCGTTCCTGATCCAAGCCAGGATGCCATTGGCCCTCTTGGCCACCTGGGCACACTGCTGGCTCATGTTTAGGTGGCTGCCAACCAACACCCCCAGGTCCCTTTCCGCCAGGCTGCTCTCCAGCCACTCCTGCCCAGGCCTGTGGCGTTGCCAGGGGTTGTTGCGACCAAAGTGCAACAACCCCAGTCAACCTCTTGGAACCTCCTTGGAACATCCTCAATGTTCAGGATTCAATGATCTTTGGTTCTGCTGGGCAGGTGGGAGCTGAGCCCATCACAACGACCCTCTCCCTCCTCAGACCCATTGCCTAAAGCTGAAGGCTTCCTCCTCACCTCTAGGCCTTTCCTTCTGCTTTCCAGGAGAGCTGCGGCCTGACAGTGTGCGGAGGGAAGATTTACATCCTGGGTGGCCGAGACGAGAACGGGGAAGGCACGGACAAAGCCTTCACTTTTGACCCAGTAACGGGGATGGTGGAGCAGCAGCCACCACTGCAGCGTTGTACCAGTTACCATGGCTGCGTGACCATCCTCCAACGCATGAACAGATGACCACAGGCCTCCAACTACATCCACCTCCCTCCAGAGCCTCCTCTTGGGATGATCTTGTGATCATCCTCCAGTGACCACCCAGCACATGGACAGCCAATCTCTCAGGGTAGGGCAATGCAAGCTGCTGAAGATGTGCTCCAACCAGCCCCTGAGGAGCATCTATTTTGGTTTTCCTGGCCTTGTGATGCCGGTTTCTTGGATGCTGATCTAAGTCAGAGGATGAGAGGGTGCTGGGCTGTGTGAAGCTGCTTTGCAGACCTTGCCATGTATCCCTGCAGCAACTGGAACTACTGAACTGGACCTTTCCTTTGTTTTTACTGGCTGTAGATTACAGTTCTCTGTTAGGTTGGCAATGCAGGCTTGCTGTCCTGCATGCATCTGCTGCTTTCTGACACCCAAGACTGTAGCAGTAACACTTGAAATTATAGAATCCAATTATTTAGCCAAAACCATCAGGCATTTGTGCACTGTGCTCTGTAGAACCCTGTGGCACACCACAGACATGACCACTAATGGCCATGAACAGCCAGTCCAAGTACAGTGGAGAGCTGAGACTGAAACTTCAAAGTTGATATCCTAAGAAAATTTGCCCAGTTAGTCTCCAAAATCCTGGTTAAATGGTGCAAGCTCTGACTCCATTCTGCACACACTGTATGAGGGTCTATTTCCCTAAAGCACAGTGTGCTGCCTCTTTTCATATGTGTTTTGAGGTTGGATTGCTGTCTCACTGTGTCTTTGTGAACCCTGTGGCAATGATTAATGTAGACAAACGTTTCTTCTTTGGAGAACAGAGGTAAGGGAATATTAACATGTAGGAATTCATCATGAAGACCTGAAGCATGATAAACACAGAATCACACCTGGCTTATTTTTGGCTCTGGAGTTTGCTAGCAAGTATTAAATTAAACTCAATATTGAACAGATTTTGATAGTCCCTGTGAGCCTGAATGTGCAGCTCATTTGGAGGGCAAACATTGGATTACACAGTGCCCTAAGCCAGTTATCTCAGGTCTATAAACAACCCTGATCAGATTTGGTTCAATAGAATAGCTTTGAGTCTCAGTGTCCTTAGTTCATTACTAGAACTGGTAATTTCTGGTGGGTCCATGTAAGTGTTCTTGTTTTTCAATTAGGGACTTAGCTGCTGCCAAATGAAGAGTGGGAAAAACTCTTGGAGGGTGCAACCCTGTAGAGCAGGGTGCTGGCTGGCTGCTGTTTGCTCTGCACCTTCCTGTTCTCAACCCTGTGATGACCTCTTCATGGAGTAGATGAAGCAACTATGTCCACTGGCAAGATACTCCCCTTCTCAGGGACTTTTAATCAGCTTAAACCTCCCAGGTTTGCCTGCTTCATCCATATTGCTGGTTTTTATCTACTCCTCCTTAGTATTCCTGTTTTCTGTCAATACTGAGAAGTTCACCTCTTCTTCTGGATGGTATCAGGCTTACCTCTAAAACATAGGAAACAAAACAAAACAAAAAAGTCCCCATTGAAGAGCCAAAATTGGCTGTTTGATCTTCTCTTTAGGAAATGTGTGCTCTTCCATTGCCCAAGTGATGGATAAGATGTTTCATTGCATTACATGTACCTCATACTCTTCATAATCCCACCTGAAAAGTCTCATGTCACAGCTATCTTGTTCATCAAGGTGATTTGGACTTTGTTGGCTTCACATTCTCCTCAAGGCCTGTGCATGTGGGTTAGGTCTGTTATCAGATGATGAGCAGCATGATGTGTCCTTGAAGTTATATAAAGTAGATTCAATACTGGTCTGTGTAGGCTCTTCCCATGAGGAGAGAGAAGAAAATTAATGTTCATAAAAGACAATTTTATTTCCAATCAAGTTGCATCCACAGGTTTTTGTCTTTAATGAGAATGAAGATTTCAGGAGAAACTGGTGCCTTTCAGATAGTTAAATTGGCACAAAGGCAAGCATAAACCCAGCAACCCATGCTGTGATAGCCTTTAGGGATGGAGACCCTTCATCCTCTTATACTTTGATTTCCTGAGGGCTACAAATCACAGTCCACCTCTACTACCTAATTTTGCCTCTATTACTGTTCTCCTGTGGCTTAAGAAATTCACTGCTTTGGTATAAGTGCCCTTCAAAGTGTGTGACTTTGGGACCTATTATCCCCACCTCACCCCATGATTCATATGGCCAAGTTGATCCTTAATTCACCACAGACTGTCCCATCTCCCTCCTCTTGGTCTGCACTTTGGAAAACATTGCCAGTGTTTCAAGAGAATGGATGCACTTGCAAGGGTGTCACCACTGAGTGGTCTTCTC
Source organism: Heliornis fulica (assembly GCA_013399135.1). Taxonomy (NCBI): domain Eukaryota; kingdom Metazoa; phylum Chordata; class Aves; order Gruiformes; family Heliornithidae; genus Heliornis; species Heliornis fulica. The sequence goes on along the minus strand of VXBZ01001801.1, from coordinate 33,687 downwards.
AGTTGAGATGGTGGACACCACAAGGAATCAGGCTGTTGAAAAGGGTGGCCCTCATGTCAAATCTCTGCCTTGCCTAAGTTGCAAAGTGTAGGGCTGTGAAGAGAAACATCTTGCTGGCCTGCTGGCAGATCTCTGTGCTCTTGTTCTTGATAAGAACATAATATATTTGGACATAGCAATGGCCTTGATAGGAGAAAGGGAGCACTTAAAAGTTGCACTTAAATCCTCTATCCAGATTTTCCCAATGCCTCCTGGGAGTCTTCTTGTACTTCACACCTTGTCCCTGTAGAGGTAGGCACACTCAAAAAGGTAGAATATATTGTTGTCAGCTTTCCCATGTGCTTTTGACATGTCTGGTGTGTTGCAATAGGTGTTACATGGTGGTGGGAGTCCTGGCATAGACACTGAACCATTTGCCTGGTTCTTGGTCCTGATGTTCATTGTACTGCTGAAATGTATTTGTGTTTTGTAAAGGCTGTGGGGCATGGAGGGGAGGCTTGGGGAAGGAGTTTAACTTGGTTTTATTTAGAAATAAATATTCACCTTGGCTCCTAAGTGCTTTTGCTGCAGAGATTTAATTTGTGCATATTGCTTCATGGCATTCCAAAGATATGTTGTTGTTGGAGCATCAGAGGAGCTTTAGGAGCACCATCTTTGAGGTGTCCCAGCCTTTGGTTGAGATACCTCAAGTCCAGTATAAGAAAGAAAGGAGTTCAAGGTATTGTTTTCTTCTCTGTGGGAAATATTTGACTATCACGTGGAGTCATGGCTGAGTCAGTGTAGATGAGGTGTTTGGATCATACAAACTCAACACAACTGCTGAGACAGGCAGCAGGAAAACTGGAAGGATGGGGGAGAGGAAAGGATGGTTTAAGTACTACATGGAAGTGAGGGACAGTTGCTGTGTTGGAGGGAAAAAGAAAGGAATTTATTTTGTTTTGAAAAGTTTAAATACATAATTAGAGTAATTCTCCCCCTCTACTCTGCCCTCGGGAGACCTCACCTGGAGTACTGTGTCCAGTGCTGGAACCCCCAACATGAGAAGGACATGGAGCAGTTGGAGAGGGGCCAGAGGAGGCCACAAAGATGCTAAAGGGGCTGGAGCACCTTTCCTACGAGGACAGGCTGAGAGAGTTGGGGCTGTTGAGCCTGGAGAAGAGGAGGCTCCGGGGAGACCTTCTAGCGCTCTGCCAGGACCTCAAGGGGGCCTCCAAGAAAGATGGGGAGAGGCTGTTCAGTAGGGCCTCTTGTGACAGGACAAGGGGTGATAAAGGGTTTAAACTAGAGGGAGGGAGATTTAGATTGGATATTAGGAAAAAGTTCTTTGCTGTGAGAGTGGTGGAGCACTGGAACAGGTTGCCCAGGGAGGTGGTGGATGCCCCTGGATCCCTGGAGACGTTCAAGGCCAGGTTGGATGAGGCCCTGAGCAACGTGATCTAGTTGGGGGTGTCCCTGCTTCTTGCAGGGGGGTTGGACTAGATGACCTCTGGGAGTCCCTTCCAACTCTAATCATTCTATGATTCTATGATTCCTTCCATGGTTTTGCCTTGTCACATACAGGCTTGGCCTCCAGAAATACATCACTGAGAGATAAATCACTTCTCCAGAGATACATCACTTCCCCCATGACATCCTCCTGGCCTGGCCTGTTTTCCTCCTGTAACTACTTTCCCAACCAATTCAGTCCTGATGCATGTGCTGTCTTTAATGAATCCATCTCATTTGCTTATATGGTAATTTTTTTTTAATGCAGAAGGCTGAATAAAGCACCTCCCCAGCTTGAATGTGGCAGGTGATCACTGTGCCTCAGCCCCTGGAGATGCTGAAGCTGTCTTTGCATTTAGCTGTTCAGCTGGCAGGAGATGATAGCGTGGTGTGGGGTGGGAGATGGGTGCTCTGGGACCATCTGAAAGGATGAGGTAGTGCTGATTAACTCAGATTAAGGGTCACAATAGCCAGCTGGGAACTGGTGGGCAGAGATAATAGCAGCTTCATTGGTTGCCCCTCTAGATTTAAGTATTCCTGGAAGAAGGAAGGGGAGGTGGGAACCGTGTCAGATTTATTGCAAGGTTGATGTGACCAGATTTATTTCTAATTAAATGCAAATAATGGTAGGACCAGCAGGGTCATTCAGACCCAGTACCTGGCTTCAAATTCCTGCTTCATATCCTGCTTTTAATCCTACTTTTTAATTTTTAATTCCTGCTTTTTAATCCTGCTTTTAGGACATGAGCCAGCAGTGTGCCCAGGCAGCCAGGAGGGACAACTGTGTCCTGGGGTGCCTCCAGCAGGGCACAGCCAGGCCAAGGAGGGGACTGTCCCACTGGGCACTGTGCTGAGGTGGCCTCACCTTGAGCTCTGGGGACAGGTTTGGGTGTCACAGGACAAGAGTGACAGGAGAATATTGGAGAGTGTCCAGAGGAGGGAAACAAAGATGGGGAAGGGTCTGGAGGGGAAGTGTGACCAGGAGAGGCTGAAGGCCCTGGGGTTGTTGAGCCTGGAGAAGAGGAGGCTGAGGGGAGACCTCCTGGGGGTCTGTGGCTTCCTGCCGAGGGGCAGCGAAGGGGCAGGCGCCCATCTCCTCTCTGTGGGGCCCAGGGACAGAACCCGAGGGAAGGGCATGAAGCTGCGCCAGGGGAGGGTCAGGGGGGGTGTCAGGAAGAGGTTCTGTCCTGAGAGGGGGGTTGGGCACTGGCACAGGCTCCCCAGGGAAGTGGTCCCAGCCCCCAGCTGGGCTGAGGTCAAGAAGCGTCTGGACGATGCCCTCAGGCCCCTGCTCTGACTGGGCTGGGCCTGTGTGGAGCCAGGAGCTGGACTCCATGGGCCTGATGGGCCCTTCCAGCTCAGGAGATCCTGTGACAGGTGCACACTGCAGGTCTCTGGGTTTTGTGTGTAGACACAAGAGGGTCTGTCCATCTGTTGGGCTTCATGTGTGGGTTCTTAACTGCTGCTCATGTTTGGTGCATCAGCAACTGGCAGAGCTTGTGCCTGAACACCAGCAGAGAGTTCCCAATGCCTGAAACTCAGCTCCAAGAAGCAGTTGATGTTTTATGGTGGGAGAGTTGCCATCTCTGGAGGTGTTAAAAATTGTAGGCATGACACTCCAGGATATGGTTTAGTAGACAAAGTGGGATTGGGTTGATGTTTGGATTAGCTCTTTGAGATCTTTTCCAACCTTAAAGATTATATATTTCTATAACTTATAAAAACACAGATATTTGAAGAATATCTGTGTTGGAATTGGGGTTCATAGAATCATAGAATNCTTCTCTTCTCCAGGCTGAGCCACCCAGCTCTCCCAGCCTGGTTCCAGAGCAGAACTTCTCCAGCCCTCGGATCATCTCCAGGGCCTCCTCTGGACTTGCTCTAACATCTCCATGTCCTTCTCGACCTGGGCACCCCAAGCTGGATGTAGCATTGTCAGTGGTCTCACTTGGGATTCTTCCCAAGGCCCACACCACACCAGTGGGTTGGAGTTCCTACCTGTAACAGCTCTGCAGAAGGTACTTACAGTGTCACACAGATGGCCAAGGGTACCCCACTGCTCTTCATGGGAAGGGTTCCTGGGCCCTCATCCAACCTGGGCTTGGCAAAACGCTGCTCATTGACAGTCTGCACGTTGGTTCCCATTAATCTCTGCAGAAAGGGGCTTCAGAGACATGCCTGGGCCGTGGCCAGCAGCCTTTGTGCCCACCTCTTGAGTGACTGAGCCGGCTTTCAATGAGCCACCAAGACACAGAGAGGGGACTGAAAGACTCTGTGGAGCACGTCTCACCACAGCAGAGAGCAGGGGCTGCTCTGCATGAGGAGCATGTGTGGAATAGCTTCCCTGGAAGCTTCCCTGCTCTGTGTGGGGAAGGAATGCTCAAAGGAGAGGTGGGAGCTGGGTGGGATGGCTGAAGAGGGGGGGGAATCCAGGATGTGGAGCAAAATAGGGGGATTTTTTTATGTTAAAGTATAATAAAGGTATGTAGGGTATAAAACTGTGTCCAGTGCTGGGCTCCCCCATTATAGACAGACAGGGAATTACTGGAGAGAGTCTAGGGGAGGGTATGAGGATGATGGGTGGACTGGAGGATCTCTGGTGTGAGGAAAAGCTGAGAGAGCTACAGTCCTCAAGTTTGCTGATGTTACAAAGCTGGGAGGGGTGGTGGCACCCCAGGAGGTTGTGGTGTCACTCAACAAGGCTCAGTCAGGCTGGNGCTGGAGGGAGTGGGACACCTTCCTGCTGAGGCCAGGCTGAGGGAGCTGGGGCTCTGGAGCTGGGAGAAGAGGAGCCTGAGGGGTCACCTCAGGAATGTCCTTCAAGATGCAAAGGGGGAGTGTCAGGAGGATGGAGCCAGGCTCTTCTCAGGGATGGCCAGGGACAGGACAAGGGGAATGAGTCCAAATTGGAACATAGAAAGTTCCATCTTATCTAAGGAGGAACCTTTTCACCATGAGGGTGACAGATCACTGGAACAGGCTGCCCAGAGAGGTTGTGGAGTCTCCTTCTCTGGAGACATTCAAGCCCAATCTGGACACGTTCCTGTGTGATCTCCTCTAGATGATCCTGCTCAGGCAGGGGGTTGGACTGGATGATCTTTCGAGGTCCCTTCCAACTCCTGACATTCTGTGATTCTGTGAAGCAAGAGCCTGTTAGGAAAACATAAAAAAGCATGACAAAACTTATTTTCTTAGGAGCAAGAGTTTTTTCTCCTTTCACTCTAAGCAGAGCACTTCCAGAGTCTGTGTCTCAAGAAGAAATTATAAATAATAGAGGAAATTTATGCTTTTGGGAGACACCATGCTCTTTTTTTTTCTCTGTTTAAGGCATTCCATTAGTTATTACAGGAGGTGTTAGTGATGGTATCAAAGCTCTCCATAGTGACAAACTCAAACCCCTCAATGTCTCTCCTCTTAGAACCTGATGCAGAACACAGGGGAGTTAATAAAAAGCCTTTTACTGGCTACAGCAGCTCAGAGCCAAGCCCTGTTTTAACCCCTGATGTAAAAGGCATGAACGAGCTGTCATCAAAATGACTGAGTTAATGATTGCACAAAGGCTCTGATTCAGGTTTCATTTTCATAATGGCATAAGGATTAAAAAAAAAATTAAACATCTGCCTTCATGCACATGTCCAGATACATCTTTAGGTCGTGCAAGAGGAGATGATGGGGACAGTATGGTGAACCCTTGGAGTGGCCTTCAACCCTCTGCACCAGACCCACCTCACATGGGTAATGCCTTTAATTACTCAGTGCCTCTCTTTTAGAAGTGTTTGCTCAGCTTTTATGCAAAAAAGAGCAGTATGATACCTCTGGAGTAGGAAATATTTGTTTCCCATTGAACCTGATGGATATGGGCACCCAGTGCCCCAAGGGGCTGCTGTTCTGCTCTCTTTGCTCAGGGTTGCCCAGCAAGTCAGTGGCAGAACATGGATTTCAATATACATCTCCCATAGCCTGTGCCAGGGCTTTTTCTGTCTCGATTCTTTCAGCTCTTGTGCTCTGCTACTTGCATGCAAACAGGAGCTTGCCTGGTTACAATCCCTCACACTGTCTGCAATGCCTTGGCCAAGGAGAATGGAAACAGGCTTTGCATGACCCCAATGCAAAACCACAGCCTGGCTGTGGGAGCTGAGAGAGACACCCCTAGACGAGCAAAGACATTTGAGCCTTATAAAAAAAAAAACCCCAAATATGACAGAAAACAGGAGTGGTTTAAAGACAGGGACTAACAAATATGTGGTAATTGTGATAATGCACAAACTAGAGGTCATTACTGGGTGGGAAGTTATGAATATGCTGAAGGAGGTATTTCCTTTCATGTCATTAATGTTGAAGTCACTGCTGCAAGACATTGTGTGAAAAAATTACACAGGAAATGGATAAGTTTGTGAAAGAACAATTCTATAGGGTGCACTAATGGAAATATACCATTTCTAGCTCAAGAAAACAGTGAGCCACAACATGCTGGTGGAGGACACAGTGAAAGCTCTGTTGAGACCCAACCTGCACTGTTGCATCCAACTCAGGGGTCTCCAGGACAAGAAGGACAAGGAGCTGTTGGAGCAAGTCCAGAGGAGGCCATGGAGATGATGGGAGGGATGGAAGAGCTCTGCTCTGGAGCCAGGCTTGGAGGGTTGAGCAGGTTCAGTGTGAAGAAGAGAAGGTGCTTCTGGGCTTGTGGGGGTTGTCCCTGCCCACAGCAGAGCTAGATGATCCTGAAAGTCCCTTCCATCCCAAACCAGTCTGTGATTCTGTGACTCTAATATCTCTTTGCAACTTCTACTAGTCTTGAAATACTGGGTTAGAAAGAAGTTCTAAGGGGAGAGGCTGTTCAGTAGGGCCTGTTGTGACAGGACAAGGGGTGATGGTTTCAAACTAGAGGGAGGGAGATTTAGATTGGAGATGAGGAAAAAGTTCTTTGCTGTGAGAGTGGTGGAGCACTGGAACAGGTTGCCCAGGGAGGGGGTGGATGCCCCTGGATCCCTGGAGACGTTCAAGGCCAGGTTGGATGAGGCCCTGAGCAACGTGATCTAGTTGGGGATGTCCCTGCTTCTTGCAGGGGGGTTGGACTAGATGCCCTCTGGGAGTCCCTTCCAACTCTAGCTAGTCTATGATTCTGTGACACTTGACTATGGGCCCAAATAGATGTTCCTGAGGTCTGAAAGGCCTACCAAGGGCTTACACAATGCCAGTTTTGAACTGCATGATCCAGGACCAGGCTGAGTTTCAGCCCCTGTAATCTGCTGAGCAGCACCAGCCTTCAACCTACCTGCAATATAAATTACTGTAACATCATGTTGGCCTGAGCTGAATTTACCTCAGAGAAATGCTTTAACCCTAAACTGCTTTTCTGCCAGAGATGGAGATAAGCGGAGGCCACCTCCAAGTGATTGAGGCGAGCGAGATGGACCTTTTATTTGAAGGCAGAGGAAGCAACACAGATTTATTCAGGTCAGGGGAATACTGAGCAGCTGATCACATGCTAAATATTTATGTCCAGCTGTGGGATTCCTCAGAATGAGATTTTTTTTTCCACCCATCCATAATGAAGCTGGCAGCAGACGCTCTCCAGAGCTCATTATCGTATGTCGATAAATCCAGACGTCTGGACTTGCCTGGGCAGGGGACAGGGCTGGATTTGCTTTGGCTGCAGATGAGCTTTTTGTCTGCAGGTCAGAAGCTTTTCCAGCTCTGAACCAGTGAGACTTTGTCCCTCGCTTGCTGACCGTGGCTGGTGACAATTTGCATTCTAACCAGGGGCCAGAGAGGAGAGCTGCTGGCTTTGATGCAAAGTCAGGGCCTCAAACACTGCATAAAATAGTTGATAAATTCTCAGGGCATTCCTTCTCTCTTTCTCTGCATACCAGCTGGTGATGTAATATTTCTGCTTGTATCAGGAATGTCCCCTCCACCAATGTAGAGGTAGGGATGTGCTGGTGGTGTGTTGGTCAGTATCCAGCCACCTTTCCCCAACACAGATGGAAAAGATGTCAGCACACAGTAAATAATATGAAACACCTTTCTACAGGGTTTTCTTACAGTCTCACTCTTTCTCTGGCTGCTGGGCAGCTTTCACCTCTGTCTACCTCCTACCAGGTGGGAGACAATAGGTATTGGCTTGTCTTTGGTTTATGTGTTGGCAGATGCATTTGGTTAAACCTGTCAGGTTGGAACTGGTCTGTCCAGGGGTGACCAGCTCTGTCAAGAGGCCTCAGCCCATCTGCAGAGACCCTGGCAGAAGCCAGAAGATGCTTTGGTCTCACAGGAGGTGGATGTGGAACAAAAAATGGTGGAAGGTGGTAAGCCCAGATGCAGCAGAAGCTGCATCCTTGGAGGGTTTCAAGCCACAGTTGGTTAAAATCCTGAGCCCAAACCCTAGAGCTGACCCTGCTATGAGCAGGAGTTTGCACCACAGACCTCATGAGGTCCAGCCTGCATGGACTGTGACACTATGTGACAACCCTTTGAGTTTGTCAGGAGAGGCTGATAATGGACAGAGAATCAAACCTGCTCCATCTGGGTTACATCTCCCAGCAGAGACTGTCCATCCACAGGACACTGCAGGGTGACCTATTTGGGGTTGAAATGTCCCCAAATCCCCATGCTTAAATTCTAATTTTTCAGCTTTTGTTCCTGTCTTATTAGTCACACTGGCTCAATGCTTTCCACACCACTGCAGATGAGCTTTTTTTCTTTATCCTCCTTTGAAAGGGCTTTTTTTCTGTAAGAGGTTTAAGCCTCCCCATCCTCCATGCTTGGGACCCATCCCATATCAACCCCTATAATTACATCGATATTAGAGGGAAATGTTGCTTCCACAAAGGCCAGAGGGGTCAAAATGGAAATACAAGAATCTCAGCATGAAATTTATTTGTCCTCAAGCTGATGCACATGGAAAGTGTCAGAGTAGGTGACTGATGGGCTGAGCATTGCCCAGCCATGTACAGTAAGAGACAATGGCCAACTGAGCCAAGGGACAACTCTTTGTCTGCAGACCAGCCCCCCAACCCACTGCTGAATAAATATGTGTGGAAATAAACAAGATCATTGCCTATGCATGTAGATAAAAAGTAATAAAAAATATATTTATTCACTCCACTGTCAGTCTTTAACCAATTTATTCCAGGAAACATGTAGTGAGTGAGGAAAATGAAGTGATTAGTAAGACAGGAATGGGGTTACCCTGCTGGGAATTCAGCTGAGCAGATGGATCTCCCAGTATATAAATATTTGATCGTGTTTCTCATCAAAGGCACGTAGAGTAATTCACTAATCTGTGTTCAAGCAGGAGAAGATTTACGTTCTTTTAATATAAATCTCGCCTCTTCTGAAGGCTGCACCCCTTAAAGAACAGCAATTGAGGGAGGAAGAAAACAATGGTAATATAGAGGCGTTGAAGGAGCAGAAAAAAGTGCCATAAAACTGAAATTTTTGTGGGTCATTTGGGGGGCAGGAGCAGTTTATTTGCCCAGGTGCATGTGGTTTTTTTTATGTGGTTGGTCACTAACTTTGTCTTGTGACTAAACTTGCCCTTTTCTCCTCTCTTAAGGAAAAAAATAAAATCTTTTCTGTGCATACAACATGTTGGGAGAAGCTCTGGAAGTCTGCACATCCACCCATCAGGGAATACTGATTTCTTTTTTCTTTTTCCTCTTTAACCAATTAAAAATACTTCAAAAGTGTAAACTCTCCATCAAAGAGTGTTAGAAATATTTTTGTATTATTATAACAACAACAACTACTACTACTACAAAATAATTTTGGTGAAAATTCTGAAAACATTACTTCTAGCTACAATAGCCAATGTAATGTTCTAATTTTGATAAAACCTCTCCTCTNGCTGACGGGACGCCACAGCTCTGTGGTGGTAACTATCATCTCTCTTTCTCTCTTTCCCTCTCTTTCCCTCTCTTTCCTCTCTCTTTCTCTCTCTTTCTCTCTCTCTCTCTTTCTCTCTTTCTCTCTCTCTCTCTCTCTCTTTCTCTCTCTCTCTCTTTCTCTCTTTCTCTCTCCCTTTCTTTCTCCCTTTCTCCCTTTCTCTCTTTCTCTCTTTCTTTCTCTCTTTCTCTCTCTCTCTTTCTTCTGCTCTTTCTCTGTTTCTCCCTTTCTCTTTCTCTAACAAAGCTCCAACATGAAGAAAACGTTTACAAGAAAACGTCTATAAATCCCTCAGTGTTTTTTCTCCAAACAGTTGCCACGAATATACACCAAGACCAACCCAAACCAGGGCTTTGCTTTCTTTTATGTTAGTGGCTACAAACACTCTGCACTGGGGGGTGTCCTGGCTTTGGCTGGCAGGGAGTTAATTTTCCTCATACTAGCTCAGTACAGGGCTGTGTTTTGGATTTGTGCTGGAAACAGGACAAAAAGACATCATGATGTATCTGTCAAAGGGAGATGAGGGAGGATCAAGAAGACCTTCTGAAGGCAGCGAAGTGAGGCCAGCAGGACTGAATTTGGGGTGTTTTCTATCTCAAACGATCAAGGCTTGGGAGCCACCTCCTTGCTCATCCAAGAGCCCTATTCCAGCCCTATTTCCTAGGCAGAAGCGCCATCTGCTGCAAAACCAACATTTCTTCATCCAAAACCTCCACGATTTTCTTAAAAAAACATCGGGTTTGAGGGGAAAAAAACCCAAACCAACAAACCAACAAGACGAAACAAAACTCGGAAAATAGTTGTTTCCTGTCTCCTGGGTAAAATGGAGACTCAAACCCTGGTTATAAGGCACCTAGAGAACATTTCAAGGGATGTCCCCTTGGGCCAAGGATGCTCAGACCCCCTTTCCAGTGCATGGAGGTGTGTGACTGGCATTTAGATTGGTCCTTGTCTGTCTTAAGTGGAGGAATCAGAAGTGAAGGTGGTTGAAATAAGCTCCAGAAAGGTGGTTCCCAGAACATTCCTGCAATTTGCTTTAAAGGATCCTGCATGAGGTTCACATGTAATGGGTTAATCCAGGCTCACCAACTCTTCTTGGCATCCACAAAACTTGAAGCACCCCAATCAGACATGCACTGATTCGGCCTATTCTCATCTTCTTGAGGTCCAGGTCCTGCAGCTTGAACCTGGACAGGTGTATAATACCTGGATCACCTTGGAGATGGGAGTGTGATACCTGCTTGCTTGAGGATAGACATGTTAACAGGTTTGTCAACGTGGCTTTGACTGTAAACTTTAACATTTGGTAACTTTTTTTTTCCAAGTACAAAGCTATGTCACTGGAAGTTGCCTGACTGGTTTGGGTGGGAGCACACAAATGGCTTCTCAAGAGATACAGATGAAATCTGTCTGTGCAGCTCAAAGGTTGGTCCTGTCTTTGACTTGGGGGAGGGCAAGGATTTCTCTGTGAGAACAAGAAAGCAAGGGAAAAATTCTAATTCACCTGCTGTTCAGGCCATGCAATGGCTCAGAGGGAAACTGAGTCACGATATGGCATATGAGAAAATTCTGACTAATTTGTCAAGAGCACCCCCATCCCCCTTCTCTCAGCATCTTAATGATGTGCCATGAAAGTGCTGACTGCTCTTAACCCCTGTACGTGCCAAGATTCACCCTCAGTAAGTTTGCAGATGACACCAAATTGGGTGGGAGTGTGGATCTGCTGGAGGGTAGGAAGGCCCTGCAGAGGGATCTGGACAGGCTGGATGGTTGGGCTGGGGCCAACAATATGACATTCAACAAGGCCAAATGCCGGGTCCTGCACTTTGGTCGCAACAACCCCAGGCAACGCCACAGGCCTGGGCAGGAGTGGCTGGAGAGCAGCCTGGTGGAAAGGGACCTGGGGGTGTTGGTTGACAGCCACCTAAACATGAGCCAGCAGTGTGCCCAGGTGGCCAAGAGGGCCAATGGCATCCTGGCTTGGATCAGGAACGGTGTGGCCAGCAGGAGCAGGGAGGTGATAATCCCCCTGTATTCTGCACTGGTGAGGCCTCACCTCGAGTACTGGGTCCAGTTTTGGGCCCCTCACTTCAAGAAGGACGTTGAGGTGCTGGAGCGTGTCCAGAGAAGGGCAACGAGGATGGTGAAGGGTCTGGAGAACAGGCCCTACGAGGAGGCTGAGGGAGCTGGGGAAGGGTCTGGAGAACAGGCCCTACGAGGAGGCTGAGGGAGCTGGGGGTGTTTAGTTTGGAGAAGAGGAGACTGAGGGGAGACCTTATTGCTCTCTACAACTCCCTGAAAGGAGGTTGCAGTGAGGTGGGGGTTGGTCTCTTCTCCCCAGTAACAGGTGACAGAACTCGAGGTAATGGCCTCAAGCTGCACCAGGGAAAATTTAGGTTGGATCTTAGGAAGAACTTCTGTCCTGAGAGAGTCCTCAAGCATTGGGACAGGCTGCCCAGGGAGGGGGTTGAGTCCCCATCCCTGGAGGGGTTTAACAGACGGGGAGATGCGGTGCTTGAGGACATGGTCTAAGGGTAGACTTGGTGGCGGTGGGTTAATGGTTGGACTGGATGATCTTAGGGGTCATTTCCAGCCTTAAAATTCTATGATATGTATGTTCATGGGAGCTGGGCATTGAAGGTTCAAACTGATCACTATGTAAAGCCCCAGACAGATCCCCAAGATGTAACCTTATAGGTTTAACATCTTCTTGGGTGTCCTCACTCCAGCTTGTTTCCTGATCTGGGAAGCCATCTTTGTATTCTGAGGTTCCCTTGCCTGTCTAAATCTTCTCTGGACTCACTACATCTACCTCTGATTGAGATATTGCCCTGCTGATGGTTTTTATGGTTCATACTTTTTTTTCCCCTATATCATGTGTAACCAGTTACTTGTTCTATCCTTGCTTATAAGCTTTCTGGGGCAGGAGCCCCTGCTTTCTACCATCCATGGGAATGTTACATGCCCCCTTTCAACTGGACAGTACCAGTGACACGTAGAATAATCACCACAAAACTGCCATGAGATGTTTCCAAGGCTGGGAGGGATGGACCAGCTCCAGACCAGCCATAGGCTGCAGTTAAATGTGCCTTCCCTTTTTTTTTCTGGGGGTATTTCTGTGCTGTGCTTGTCAAATCTGGTCTCTCTCTTAAGGACACTTTGCAAAACTGAAGACCCACCCAAGGCTGCTTCAAAGCAGCGTGTCCAAGTTCCCTCAGCCGGCTTGCAGTCTTGCTCCTCACCAGTGGGTGTCATCTCAAAACCACCAGTCCTGGGCTCTGTAGCTCTATCCAGGCTTGCTGTGCTTCCCAGCAGGATTTTTCCTCAACCAGGAGAGGTTGTTGTCCTCTTCTAGCAGTTTCTTGCAGAAGACGTCCCTGCAGCACACCTCCCACCCAAAAAAAAAAACCCCAAAAACCAAAACCAACCTTGCCACACAAACACACAACAGGTGAGAAAACTCTACCAGGTTTTTTACTTTGTGTTGGCTCAGGGTCCAGCTCAGGGGACTATGAGCATCACTGGGTCTACTTTGGCAGATCTCTGGCTCACAAACACACAAAGATGCAAATCTGTACTGATCCATTCAGAAAAATCAGCAGCCACCAAACCTACAGCAACTGAAAGGGTGATGCCCATGTCCCTCATTCAGATGCCATAGTGGGATGCACTGGAACTGGCCAGGAAAGAAAGTAAATATCTGTTCCTTGCAGCCAAGAGGTCATCCCTGGGCTGATACAAGGCTCAGATGGGCAGCAGGAATTTTGACTAGTGGCTTTTTGTCATGAGGATGCCAAGCTGGACATGTCATGCTGTCTCAGCCCATCCTGCTCAGCACTGGACCAACCTGGGTATCCCCTAGAGCTGCCACACTTGCTAGAGATGCACAGAGGGTTTTCCATGTCCTCAGCAGTGTCTCCAAGCCATCAGGCAGAGAGGGATTTGACTCACCAGCATATTATTCATCTACAAGAAAGATGGGGAGAGGCTGTTCAGTAGGGCCTGTTGTGACAGGACAAGGGGTGATAAAGGGTTTAAACTAGAGGGAGGGAGATTTAGATTGGATATTAGGAAAAAGTTCTTTGCTGTGAGAGTGGTGGAGCACTGGAACAGGTTGCCCAGGGAGGTGGTGGATGCCCCTGGATCCCTGGAGACGTTCAAGGCCAGGTTGGATGAGGCCCTGAGCAACGTGATGTAGTTGGGGGTGTCCCTGCTTCTTGCAGGGGGGTTGGACTAGATGACCTCTGGGAGTCCCTTCCAACTCTAATCTTTCTATGATTCTGTGATTCTATTTCACTGTGATGCAGCAAAGGCACCAGCATTAGGCCTTTACATCAGTCATCCCTCAATTACACCTCAGATGATTGATTCCTCTCTCCTCTCCCCTTTCAAAATCACGTCATTAATGGGTGAGAGGCTGATTGCACTTCACGTTAATTCAGTCTGCTGGGCCAGAGAGCAAAGTGAACGTTTTGCTGAGGTAAATTTACTCCCCTGAGAGACCCCCCTCTCCCCCTTCCTCCCCTTTGCCATCTGCTCATGACAGTGCTCTCAGCTCTTGTCCTAGCCACCAAGACCCATCCATCTCCATCAGCACAGTGAGCTGTGCTGGGTTTGCTGCATAATGAGATCTCAGCTCTCTAATTAGCCACACACATGCTGTTTTCCCAGCCAGGGAAATAGGTGGTTGCAAAAAAATAGGGATAAAGGGCTGGAGGGGAGGGAGTGGGAAGATAACTTCACCTTAAATACCTGTTTGTACCTACTTGGGATGCTGCAGAGCTGGCTGGGATCAGAGGAGAAGTGTTTGAGGTGGTTTTGTTTCACCATTTGGGGTTTTGGGAGGGGATGTGTTTGCACTGGATGCTTGCACAGACAAAAGGTGGTTTCTGGTACAAATATAGGACCCAAATCAGTCTTTGCATCCACACTGGTGTGTGGGGTGATGTGGAATTGCTGTGTGAGCTGCATCCTTCTCTGGTGAGCAGTGAGAGCATCAAATGCACATGGGGAGTTTGCATCCATGGCTCAAGAAACACATGGATGATGCCCTCAGTCCCCTGCTCTGACTTGGCTGGTCCTGTGCAGAGCCAGGAGAAGGACTCAATGGTCCTTATGTGTCCCAACTCATGAGATTCTGTGATTCTATGGTTGCATATCTGCTTCTCTGGTTTCAAGGTGTTTCTTTAGACCTGAAGAAGAAACTCTCTGCAAGCCTGGTGATAACTGTTCCTTTAGGTCTCTGTTACTACAAAGAAACCTCCACACCAGTGATTATTTTATTCCTTTTCCCTGTATTTCTTCTCTTCCTTTGAGAAAAAAATGTGAAGGGAATTAAGTTTCTTAAAGGGCAAAACCAATTTTTTTTCTGAATTAGATAGGATTTTTTTTTTTTACAGAATCACAGAATGACTGTATTGGAAAAGACCTTTAAGATTTTTGAGTCCAAGTGTATCTGACCTGTACTAAACCAGAAAACAAAAGGTAGTAAATCTTTTAAACAGTAACAATTGTGTGTCCATTACTGAGGTGTCACAGCACATCCCACCCTCAAGCTAAAGCCATAATTTCATGGATAGTTTATGCCATAGTCCCCACCTGGCCAGCAATGGTTGTATGGGATGTCCACATCAAAACCAGGCTTGCTCCTGCAATGCAGATATTGGGTTTTTTAATTCCACTTTGGAAGATCACTAGTTGTGGGTGGGTTAATATGTTCCAGGCAGGGTTTGGTCTGGCTCTATGATGGTGCTACCCCATGCCACCCCCCAACCTACCCTGCACACCTAAGGTGAGCATCATTTGGTGCAATGATTTAATCTCACACATAATTAGATCAGATGCTCCCACCTTAGTACTTCAACTAACCTTGGCCAGCTTTTCTTTGGTATTTTATTTTATTTTATTTT
>VXBZ01001801.1:6727-18379 GCA_013399135.1 Heliornis fulica | reverse complement strand
TTTTATTATTTTTTTCTTCTTTTAATCAGTTTCTTCCTAGGGCATTGCCTTTTCTGCTGTCCAGGCTGCATGTGAAGGCCTATACATGTCCCAGTTATGGCTGAGAACATCATCATGGCCCAGGGAAATTGGAGGCATGTTTTTGGAATGGGCAGGGTGAGACAGAGGCATGAAAAGGATCCTTCCCCATGGCTACCAAACCAGAGGAACATGAAAGGGAAGAGCCCAAAGGGGAAGCTGGAGTAGGTGTCTCCCAGTGGTGAGGCAGCAGGGAGGACATCCCCATCCCTAATTGTTTATTACCTGCTCTGCTCCACCAAGGGTCTGCAGAGCTTTCCTCATAGACTCCACCACCTCCCTGGGTGACATGTTCCAGTGCTCAAGCACTGTTTCTGAGAAGAAATTTCTCCTCATTTCTAACCTGAACCTCCCCTGGTGCAACTTGCAGCTCTTCTCTCTTGTCCTATCACTAGTTACCTGTGAGAAGAGGCTGACCCACATCTCACCACAACCTCCTTTCTGGTAGTTGTAGAGATCAATAAGCAATTCTTGCTTTTACTTTGTTATACTTTCTGGTGCTGGTGTATCTATTCTGGAGATGGAGAGGACCTCTCCTCAGATATGGGTTCAGTCTCTGCTAGCAAATTAAGAGTTAAAAAGCTCTGGTTTCTCATGCCAGTGATTGATCTTGCTGAAGTAGAGCTGATGCTGCTAATAGCAATCTGAAGAGTGATTTGCTGGGGATGCTGAGCTCAGTGAGAGGAAGATGATGAGGAAGGGCTATGCATTGAGTGAGTCTGCTGCTGGCTGTTTGGCTCCTCCTGTGCAGGGAGTTACTGTGATCACTAGACCAACCCTCGTGGGATTACAGGTAAACCAGGCTGGAAGGGACTTGAGGAGAACATCTGATTCAACCACCTCCACCTGGATGGGAACTGTGACCAGCTGTTTGGTTTGGCAGTGTGGTCATGGTGTCTGAAATTGTTTGTGGAGTTCATAGTCCCTGGGTTCATCCAGGCTTCCTGACCTTTGGAAATCATAGAATCAGAATCATAAATATCTTTTAGGTTAGAATGGATCTTTGAAGGCCTCTAGTCCAATCCCCCTGCAGTGAGCAGTACACCTCTCAATAGACCAGGCTGCTCAAGGTCCCATCCAACCTGGTCTTGAACACTTCCAGGGATGGGGCAACCACCACATCCCTGGGCACCCTGTGCCAGGTCCTCACCACCCTCAGAGGGAAGAACTTCTTCCTAAGAACCAATCTAAATCTAAAGCTAAATCCCTGTCAACTTAAGACCATTCCCCCTTGTCCTATGCCCTTCTGAAAGGTCCCTCCTNCCCCTTGTCCTATGCCCTTCTAAAAGGTTCCTCCTCAGCTTTCTTGTCGTGCCCTTCAGGGACTGGAAGGCCACAATTAGGTCTCCCTGGAGCCTTCTCTTCTCCATGTTGAACAACCCCAACTCTCTCAGCCTTTCCCTTTCATAGGGAATGAATGGGACAATATCCCACCCTCCAAAGCACTCGATTGTCCTCATGTATTGATCCAAGCTTGATCTATGAATACTTTTTCCCCACACACAAGGCCTGTCATGCATTAAAAAATGTTTGGCCAAAAAAAAAGCTTTTCTGGGGGATGTCTTTGTAATGTAAAGTGAAGGAATAACAGAAATCCTCAATCCTAGGGAGGCAACAATCATACCTGGAGGGCTGGGCAGGGACTTTAAGATAGGAGACAAGGATGGGATGTTGTGGGATTATTTTTTTTTAAGCCAAACTACCCTACATAAAATTGAAAAGCTCTCACCTGGCAATGATATCCACTGGAAGAGAAGTTATGAGTGCTGAGGTCCAAGTGATTTCTTAAATCCTCTCAGCCCTGTGTGTGAATGCAGAGAAAAAGCAATAAATAAGGAGTGCAAATAACCAGTTGTGTGAAGCTCAGAGAAAGACATACCTATGTGAACTTGTAGAGCTGGTAAGGAGCCATCAGTAGATTTTTTTTTAATGAAATTTATTAAATTACAGTTAATATTCTTTCCATTTTGTGCTCTTAGTCATGGGAACAGACGGTGAAGCTGAATTACTGATTGGAAGCTGATGACTGTCTAGGGGTAAGGATATTAACCAGCTTATATTTAATTTGGGCAAATAGAATCTTCAGAATCACAGAATGTTATGAGTTGGAAGGGACCTCCAAAGATCATCTAGTTTGACCCCCTGCCTGAGCAGGATCACCTAGATTAGATCACACAGGAATGTGTCCAGATTGGTCTGGAATGTCTCCAGAGAAGGAGACTCCCCAACCTCTCTGTTCCAGTGATCTGTCACCCTCACAGTGAAAAAGTTCCTCCTTATAATCAGATGGAACTTTCTGTGTTCCAGCTTGGACCCATTTCCCCTTGTCCTATCACTGGCCAACACCTAGAAGAGCCTGACTCCATCCTCCTGACACTCACACTTTGCATATTTATAAACATTAATGATGTCACCCCTCAGTCTCCTCAAATAGAGGGCAGTCACAGCCAGTATCAGACTGCATGGGGGGTTCACCTAAATGTGACTGTACTTTCAGTCAATGTTTCTGCCTGGCTGATTTCCAGAAAGCAATTATGAATCAAATTAGCTGTATGGAAAATTGTAGGAAATAAGTGACTCTCTGAGAAAAGTGGCATTGTCAATAAACTACTCTTGCACAGTAAAGAATTTGGATCATTCTGTTAAAAAACACATAAAATAGGGAAAAATGGGGATGGAGAAAAGCTGAAATAAATTGTAACTAAAATACTGTAGTAAATGGCTGAAGGAAGCCAATTACTTTTGTGTGAAAACAAGGAAATGGAACAGTCTGGGCAAAGATGAAGGAACCTTTAGTGTATGAAGAAAAAAGGCAACTTCTAGTACAGACTGAGATTCCTTGTACCATGACACTAATGATGAGCTGTGAGAGATGTGAAAATCAGCCCTTGCACCAGCAGCTGCATTGGTGCCTGCTTGGCTCTCAAGACACTGCTCCCAGGCAATGGTAAAATGGTCAGGAAGGCTGTAATTGCATAAAAAAGTCCAAAACAGGCAAAAAACCCCCACCCTACAAAAAAAAAAAAAAACAATCCCAGAAACTACTTGATGTAAATTACTGCATCACCATCACAGGATGTACCTAGTGATACATGTAGCCCATGTGTGACCTGGACCTCAACTATTGTTGTTTCTGGAGGGACAATAGAATTGATGCAGGGCAGCCAGTTTTACAGCACCCATCTGAGCTCTGCTATTTGAGTGACAGTTCCACACATCATCACAAGTCAGCTTTAGGCTGGACTAGATACTCACCCAAGATGTGCACTTTGGCCAGCTTCACTTTTCTGGGCTGGGAAGATCCTGAGCATTACACATGCTTAGGGATCATACCACAGCACTTGAATATGAGCCACTGACCCCTGGGCCAAGTCCAGCCCATCTTGCCAGCTGAGCCATCCCAACATCTCAGCTGCAGTAGCTTACATTGAGGTGAATTGTCCAGTGAGGGATGGCAGGATTTATTAGAGACTGGGGCTTTCTATTTGTTTCCCTATAGTCCTGCCTCAGATGGAGCTGGGATGCTGTAATGGGAATAAATTGAAACTTGCTTTTGCAGCCAATCATGGGTTTAGGGATGAGAAAACATCTGTCTGTTCCCCATCTGACACTTGTCACCCTCCAGCTTCTGACAGATGCTCTGATTTATAAATTCACTCGCTGCTGCTGACAAGACCCAATCCCATCCAGAAAAGCCACGACAAAGGAGGACAATTAGGCAGTTATGCCAGCACAAATGACCAAATACTTGAGCAGATGAGACAATCTGAACAGATTTGTATTAGGGAATGGAGATGCTAAGGCCATATGGTCTGCAATCAAAACAGAGGACTTGTTATGTGAATTTCCACTCTGAATGGGCAGCAACACTCATGACTGGCTCTGTAAGGAGAAATATCTTGTAAATACAGGCTCTTTGGGAAAGCCAGTGTGGTCCAGTTTTACGCTGGTTTTCTAACTGCTGGGTGTTTGCAGGGGGTGTGTTGGCATCCCTTTTTCACTTGGGCTGTGGTCTGAGGTTTGCAAGATGCTGCATGCACAAGCCAGTCACCATCAACTCTCACTGACTTGGGGTTGGCCTGAGGAACAAGCTCACTTTTGGGTCTCCCTGCTCCAGTGATGTGGGCAAATCCTTAGAGTGCTTTGTCTTACAAACATAGTATCATAGAATGATTAGTGTTGGAAGGGACTCCCAGAGGTCNTAGTTTAAACCCATCACCCCTTGTCCTGTCACAACAGGCCCTACTGAACAGCCTCTCCCCATCTTTCTTGTAGGCCCCCTTGAGGTCCTGGCAGAGCGCTAGAAGGTCTCCCCGGAGCCTCCTCTTCTCCAGGCTCAACAGCCCCAACTCTCTCAGCCTGTCCTCATAGGAAAGGTGCTCCAGCCCCTTTAATAAATATGTAAGGAAAGGTGCTCCAGCCCCCACAATAAATATGTTTGCTCTGGAAAGATTTGAGTATTAGATTCTCGTTTTTCACTAAACCTCTGCTGGGTCAAGGCCTTCCCTCTGCCTTCTTTTGTGGTGTCAGGAGCAATTAATAGACTGAATTTTACTCTTCTTCAAAGGGGAGGAGAAATCCTGCTTGTAAAAGCAATAACCACTTCAGTCATTAAAGCTGCAAGCCATCAGCTTGCAGAAGGCCTTGTGAGGCTGTTGGCTGTGTTTAATAGCATTTGGATATGATTTATGGCTCTGTTTGGAAACATCAGCAGAGAAATTACCCACAGAAATAAGGAGATCTGACCAGAAGCAGCTCAGGTGGTAAAGCACAGGCCCTGCTGCACTGGCTCAGTGTTGACCTGTGGTTCATGGATCACTAGTGAGATATAAAGGTGTTTCACAGAGCAGACACCACGTGCATTGGGTGTTAATACAATGCTATTGCTGAAGGTCTAGAGACATCACCAAGAGCTGGTTCTCATCAGTACCTGGAAGTGGATGTGGAATTGTACTAATTATTTTTATGATTTATTTTTAAAATATTTGTATAGTCATCATTGTAAGCCTGTGCTTTTCAAGAGTTTTTCAACCTATTTCTGTTAAGGAAGAATATTTTGCTTATTCCCCCCACATGCATACACACCCCTCCCTTGATTGCCAAAGAGCAGATACAAAGTCCAGTGCATTTTTCAAACTTCTTGGATGCTCTTTAGGTGGAAAAGTGTCTGGGAAATTGCTATGGCACCAATCTCACAGAACCTTTGGAATGAAGCACCTTCTTCCACCCAGCCTGAGTGTCATGGACAGAAGTTGAGACAGAGGGCAATAGGGATGGATTTGGGACCAAGAAGTGCCCAAGGGATTTGGTTGCCATGTCCAGAGGGGAATGAGCCAAGTGCATTGGATTGTGAGAGGAGTGGGATATATCCTTCAAAGATGACATTTGGGATAATTTAGCAGGCAGATTTTCCCACTGAGCAAAATGTCTGAGGCAAATCTTGTGGTTTTGCTCCAAACTTAACTATTCTCATGTGAATTCAGGCAGCTTTTCTCTGAGAAGTTCAGAGATTTTAGTTGCAAGGGTTTGGCACCAATGTTTCACCTGCACATTGAAATGTTGGTGGGCAAGGAGAGAGGGAAGCAGGTCCAGAAACAGTGATTGGAGCTGTAAAGCAGCAAAGGAGGCATCTTTCTCCTTGCCTCTTCCTCAGAAACAGGTGAACCACTCAGGCTGAAACTCAGGGACAATAAATAAAGACAACTTTAAAGACAAAAAGGTCCTGGAAATCTCAGCTAAGGGTTTTATGGCAGTAGATAAAGTGTCTTTGGAAGGGAGCAATAGATCTAGTGCAAATGAGTCTAGATGAGTGCAAGAAAAAACTGTGGGGTCAGGGAGGACCAAATTTTGCATGTGTCAGGGTCTGAACATTCCAGTGTTTCATCCAAGTTGCTATTTAAGGAAAGAAAATGAAAAATCTCATGGCTGCAGAGAGCCTCACTAATGGAAATATGCAATAACCATAATTTGAACTTGGCTCTCTCATAGGCCCAAAGTAATTTCCCCATAATATCAGGAAAATATATGGCCTTTCTTGAGGCAGCAGGAGCACCATATAAATTCAGGTTTTAATTGAGTTGAAGATGTTTGCCAGCATTTCAGATTTGATTTTTTTTCTGCTGAGCTGGAGTCAGATTGAAAACAGTGATGCAGGGGAAACAAGAAGAAAACCTGAACACAAAACCAGGCAGATATCAGACCACGAATATTAATTAGTAAATCACAGCAATAAAAAGGAAATGAGTCACAAACCTAATATCATAACAAGCTGCCTACCCAGATGATTTGACCTATAGGTGTGGGTTCCACCACCCCCCAAAAAAAAGAAGTCTATTTTAATAAATGGGTCAGATATGACTAACTCTGGTCTTGATGTTGGAATGGTTTGAGAAATTCACAGAAGCCAAGCTTGTGGTCATGCAACATCCACTTCATCCCTTAGAGCTGGCCCTAATCACCTCTTGGGTGTCCTGGGAAAGTCTTTTTCCCAGCTGTTCCAGATGTTCTGCTTGCAGCTGGGACATAGTGGAGACCTTATAGAGACCCATTTCTGGGGAGACCTTCTAGCGCTCTGCCAGTACCTCAAGGGGGCGTACAAGAAAGATGGGGAGAGGCTGTTCAGTAGGGCCTGTTGTGACAGGACAAGGGGGGATGGGTTTAAACTAGAGGGAGGGAGATATAGATTGGAGATTAGAAAAAAGTTCTTTACTGTGAGAGTGGTGGAGCACTGGAACAGGTTGCCTAGGGCGGTGGTGGATGCCCCTGGATCCCTGGAGACGTTCAAGGCCAGGTTGGATGAGGCCCTGAGCAACGTGATCTAGTTGGGGGTGTCCCTGCTTCTTGCCGGGGGGTTGGGCTGGATGACCTCTGGGGGGCCCTTCCAACTCTAATCATTCTATGATTCTATGATTCTATGATAGTGGCTCTGGAGATGGGTGGAGGCTCTCCAAGATGGCCTCAGACTCTTCACCCTGATCACCTATTGTGAGTAAAACATGTTTGCCAGGGCAAAGGACCTGCCTGGACATCCCTGGGCATACATGCAGTCCTGTCCTCAGAGCAGACCCTGGCTGTGATTGTTCACACCCAGCCTCAAGTGCCCCTTAGGGTGGCTCCTCTCTGCACCCACCCACCTAGAACAAATCTCTAAGTACGAGGTGTTCTGGGTATCTCTCTGGAGTGGTGACATTGCTACAGCGGGGGTTTGGTTTCAGCATCTTCCCTCCCCACCCTGACAGCATCCCAGGGAAGGGTAAATCAATTCAGAGAGGTGCTGGCTGCAGGTCGAGCTGCTCATCCTGGAAGGGTTATGACTGATGGCTTCTGAGTGACAGCTCATGCTGGGTGACACAGGATGGTGTCAGATCCACTGGAGGAGAGACACAGAGAAAATGGGAATCAATGATTCTTCCCAGAGTCTGCTTTCACTGCCTGCAGCTCCCTGTTCCTGGAAAAATCTCTGCTGCTGAATTTGAATTTAAAAGGTTTTTTTTTTGCAGTCATTGGGAAGTGGCTGAATCAGCTCATTTTTTTTAAATTATTTTTTTCAAACAGAAAATACTGCAACTAATTTGCATGTACCTGGCACTCTGCCATCATTATCTGCTCTCCAGAACATGTGTGTCACGACCATCATTTCACTGATGGGGAAACTGAGGCACTGGTGGTCACTGTCACATTCTCCAGGACAATGAATGGTTTATTGCTGGGATCTTAAATCTCCCTGTCTGGTGCCTGTGCTGCAGCCCCAAGTGGGGAACTTGCACATCACAGATGCAGTCTTACTGATTGCCCTCACACACTGCTCTGGAAATGGCTTTTGTGAAGGCTAATTAGTATGGAAAAACAATCACAGAAACCAGGAGGAAAGGTAATGATCCATGTGGCAAACCAACATGTGCAGGAGATGTTTTTCTCACTGGTTGAGCAGAAACACAGAACATTTTGGGTCGTTTTCATAAGGGACCAGGGTGATTGTATCAACCAAAATGTATGGATGTGGGAATCAGGAGGGTTTTCAGGGAGAGTCATGGAGAAATACATTTCCAGAGCCTGGAAACTGGGGTCAGAGGTGATCAAACAAGGTGGGACAGCTTTGCCCTGCAGAAATCAGTGGGAAAAGTGACCAATCAGTCAGATGTTACTGAAAAATTATGTTGCAGAGCCCTTTCACACTTTTATGAGTTGTTTCCTCTTAGGGACATGAGGTTGGACCACTGATTCTTTTAGTGTTAATAGATACAGGAACAGCCTGAAGCAAGCCAAGCTTAAAAGGATAGGCTGAGGTGTAGAAAGTTTTGGTGACCTCCTCACAGCTGTAGAGAGATCTCTGACTGATGTTCTGCTCTCCACTGTAGCTGCAAGACCAACTTTCTGCCAGCAAACTGTGAAAGAAATCTCAGGTGGGAATTAATTTACTTCTTCTTGTATCTGTGCCTTCCTACAGCCCATACTTGTGTTCCAGTCTGTAGCAGGGCTGGATTTTGAGTTGGTCTTTGGATCAAAAGTCTTCACTGCTGTGGGTCAGCTGAGCATGCTTTGGAGTAGAGACTGGTGGACATCTTAGAAGGTGTCTGGACATCCTTCTCCAAAACCCAGCAAGAAGCAAGATGTTCTGACACCATCTCAAAGGGTTACAGGTGAGAGATGTCCCCACAGCCACAATAAGGTTTAGGATTGATAGATGGGATACATGGGACATCCAGGTCATCTCCAGCTCCAGAAAACTTGAGAAGAATTTAATCCTATATTTCTTTGATCATCAGCCTGCCACATCAGTGCACAAATGCAATCCAGTGTAGGAGAAATACTCCTGATGGCATCCAGCCACAGAGGGGAGATGTTGGCCTGGTGTATTATCAATGGAGCAGGAATGAGAGTGTGGTCCTGCTTCAGAACGAGATGTACAGAGGTTTTGCCTCATTACTTTGAAGTTGGGGTGCTTATCTGTGATGTAGTAATTCTAGGATCACCCCTGCTCAAGATCTGTCAACATGGCTGTGAACTTGGTGCTTCTCACATGTCTTGCTGCTCATGGTGTGGACAAAAGCATCCACACTGTGTCCTGGAGGAGCTGAACTAGCAAGTCTGCAAGCAGACAGCTCCAGATCAGCTCTCTCAGTAGCTGCTTCATCCAAAATGCACGTTGTGGTGGGTGTGAGGTGATGTGTTGGGGGAAGGAGAAGTTATTACATTGGAGTCTCCTTTATGGGGTACTAATTTCACTAGACAAACCCTGTTTGGAGAGCTCTGTGGGAANGCATGGTGTGACATGATGTGATGTGACATGATGTGGCATGACATGGCATGGCATGGATGACTGGTTGAAATAAACCCAGAACAAACCTGACCACACACTTATGGAGCTCCTGGGGTCCTCAAGTACCCTCCCTCCCAGCCTACCTAAATCTTCTGTCTCCTCCCTCATCCCAAGCTCTGGAAGACAAGAGTGGCTCTGTTGTAATTAGAAGTGCATGGTCCAGTGAACTGGAAGGAGAAAGGCATCAGGGGTGGCAGATGGCAACAGTGGGGACTGTCAAGGCAAGTGTCTCCTTCAGAGAGTTCAGCTGCTCTACAGGATCACCTGAGTGGCTGGGAGGGACAAGGGGGTAGAGGGGCTTTTCAGATGTAGACATCCTTCAGCTACTGCATGAAAATGTGTACTGCAACCCCCCCAAACAGCCCCAGCTTTCATTAATAACTATGCACAATCAAGTGTGAGCATCCCTAGGGGCAAACATTCATGTTTTGAGCACAGAGGAGGTTTGCAAATGCATCTGCACCAAAGACTCAGGCAAATTAGGGCCACAAAGATGGATGCATTCATTTGGGAAGTCAGGCTCAAGATTTGTCCTAAAGGGATGAGTGGTAGATGCCTCTACCAGAGGTTAATAAATCTTGTAAATGAATAGACTGGATGATCTAATAGCTTCTTTTTCATTTTGTAAGTACTGTGATTTTAGAGGACATTTAATAGCTTTGAATAATAAACAACAGCTCCTCGAATGGAAAAAAATTCTTATGCAAAATGGAAATGAAACTCATTTTTCATTGAAGGAAAAAGAGATAAGATAAATACAGATCCTTTTATATTTTTCCCCTGGAAGAATGGCCACTTCTTACTAGAGAGGGAGCATACAGAGTCCCAGAATGGGTTGGGTTGGAAGGGACCACTGGAGGTCATCTAGTCCAACACCCTACCAGAGTAGGATCACCTCGAGCAGGCTGAACAGGACAGTGTCCAGGATCATGGGGTTTGGATGTCTCCAGAGACTCCCCAACCTCTCTGGGCAGCCTGGCCCGGGGCTCTGACACCCTCCCAGCAAAGAAATTCCTCCTCAGGGTTAGGTGGAACTTCCTTTAGTCCACTTTGTGCCCCCATCACCTCTTGTTGTCCCTGGGCCCCACTGAACAAAGACCCCATCCTCCTGACTCACTCAAGATTTTGTCAGCAGTGAGAAGATCCCCCTCTCAGTCTTCTCTTTTCTGGGCTAAGAAGTCCCAAGTCCCTCAGCCTCTCTTTGTCAGAGAGATGTACTCATCCCTTAAACATCTCCATAACCCTTTTGTGTACCCTCTCCAGTAGCTCCTTGTCCTTCTTGACCTGGGGAGACAAGAACCACACACAATATTCCAGATGACACACTGGGTTCACATTTGCATATGCTTCTGAACTCTGTAAAGGTTTTTGGCTTTGGAAATTATTCTTAGGGCCTTTCTCTGCATCCAGTTTTGGGTAGAAAAGTGGAGATTTTAGCTGCTGAGGTGACTTCCTTTTCTGAACCATGAAAGTCACTGTGACCCCAATGCCTGTCCTAATCATTGCCACAGGAGGTGTGACAGAGACATTTTCAACCCACCCTGTCCTGTCTCATCTACCACACGGTGAGTTCACTCCATGGCACCTTAACCTGGCTTTTCCCAGTGTGATATCTCCTGTGACCCCATGGACCAGTGGTAAGTTCTCATTTTGTGCCAGCTGCCCAGATATAAAAATGAACAAGTGAAATGGCAGGATCGAGGTGGGATGTCCCCCTAAATCACCTCTGGAGGCCATGCCCACCAGTCAGTCAAGCCATGAAGCCCCTTACCCACTACACAAAGAGCCACAGACTGTCTCTTGCTTCCAGATGAGAAGCATTGGGGAGGGAAGAGTTAACAGCCAAGCACTTTCTGCAGATCACCTGCCTGCTGTGAATCACTGAAACCTTCATCTCCATTCATCACAGCCAGAAAAGCTCCTGGCTGTCGTCTCCAGCAGTAGCTGAAAGCCTGAGTGGCTTGTCCTGCTCCACAGACAGGCTGGGCTACCTCTTGTGCTTACTCAGCACTTTAATAATTGCACTGTCCATCTCTGTCTCATTCCTGTCTCCTTACTGAGGTGTCATTTGCTGACCTTGCTTCCTAAAGCCACCAAAAGTGTGGAATAGGTGAGTGTAAGGTGAGGTGGGTTAAGAACTGGCTGACAGGCTGAGCTCAGAGGGTTGTGATCAGTGGAGCAGAGTCTGGTTGGAGACCTGTGACCAGCACTGTTCCCCAGGGGTCAGTGTTGGGTCTGGTCTTGTTTAACATCTT
>VXBZ01001800.1:19774-34240 GCA_013399135.1 Heliornis fulica | reverse complement strand
TGGGCTTTGAGGTCCCTTCCAGCCTGAACCAGTCTGGGATTCTGTGATCATCCCTCTAGCAAAAAGTATCTCATGAGGCCATGCTCTCCAGCAGCACCCATAGCATCTCTGCACACCTTCTTCACTTGGTTCTCACCAATGCTTGCAAGTCCAATGATGTTACCAGAGCTTTGCAGAGGATATGTGCGTTTTTCACAGAATCACAGAACGTCAGGAGCTGGAAGGGACCTCCAAAGATCATCCAGTCCAATCCCTGCCAGAGCAGGATCACCTCCATTAGGTCACACAGGAATGTGTCCAGATGGGTCTGGAATGTCTCCAGAGAAGGAGACTCCACAACCTCTCTGGGCAGCCTGGCCCAGGGCTCTGGCACCCTCACAGGGAAAGAGTTTCTCCTTATATTCAGACGGAACTTCCTATGTTCCAGCTTGGATCTATTTCCCCTTGTCCTGTCACTGGCCATCCCTGAGAAGAGCCTGGATCCATCCTCCTGACACTCATCCTTGACATATTTATAGACATTAATGAGGTCACCCATCAGTCTCCTCTTCTCCAAGCTCAAGAGCCCCAGCTCCCTCAGCCTGTCCTCAGCAGAAAGATGTTCCACTCCCTCCATCACCTTGGTGTCCCTGTGCTGGGCTCTCTCAAGGAGTTCTATGCCCTTCCTGAAGAACAAAACATATTTAAATTTTTTGCTCTCCAAAACATTTTTAAACATCTACTGCACCGTTTAGGACAGTTTGACTTCCAGTGTCTGCACATCTAACAAGTTTCTTCTCTGTAAGTTCTCTCACATTTCCAGGAAAATGCTCGTTTGCTGCCCTGGTGATATCATTCATCACTTCATAATAAATTTTACTAATTATTTTTCTGACAAGCCTCTTTTATCTTAGACCCACTGAAGAGCTTCTTAACATAGTTCTGATGCTCCATGTTTCAAAAAATCCAGGACTTTATCTAACCAGATGTCTCCTTGCTGTGTTTCAGCCAAGCAGAAATGGCATTGACATGGTGCATTGCTGGTTCAAGCTGGAGCAGGAATTCTTGCTGTGAGAAAATCACTGGGAATTCAGATAAGTCTGCAGGCTGATGAGATGTGGTTTCTGACTCTAGGCTGGGTTTGGTGCCAGAAGAGCCAGCTCCATTTCTCTGCTCCCTCAGGTCGTTCTGTATCTCACTCCAACAGCCCTCAGGTTACAGGCAGTGAAAGTATTTCATCCACCATGGCATCTGCTGCTGAGTTACTCCAGACTGTGGGTGCCATTCCAGATGGCAGACTGAGTGCACCCTGAGGGGAGAGGCTCTGGAAACCTCCACAGCTCTTGTTTGCACAGAAGGAAATTAAAAACTTCAATATAGGAAAGAGCTTGAGCTCATGCAGCCAGACGGATCGAGGCAGGTTCTGTCCATGAAGCCCTCTCAGCATCCCCATGTTGTCCAAGGTCCATGGTGCTAATCCAGGCTCCAGCACTGCAAAGTGTGGAATATCACACACAGGAAGTCCCACACACAGAATCCCCAGGTTGAAAAAGCCCTTTGAGATGGAGTCCAACCATCCCTGTCCTCTCCTAACCCATCTCCCTGAGCACCTCATCTCCCATCTGTTCAATACACCCAGGGGTGGGGACTCTAATCCCTCCCTGGGCAGCCTGTCCCACACCCCCACAGCTCTTTGGGGCAAGAATTTCTTCTGACATCTCATCTGAACCTCCCCTGGTGCAGCTTGAGGCCATTCCCGTGTCCTATGACCTGTCACTTGGACATATATCCCCATATACGTGTGACAGAGAGGAGATTTTGGAGCTCAGCAGATGGAAACCAGAGAGAAATATGCTGAAGGTTTTTTTGAGGTCAGTAAGATTTTCTACTGTATTTATCTCCAGAAGAAGGCAACTGGTTCAGTGAACATGCAGCCCAAGTGTCTTCTGGTTGGGTCCAGACATTGGATTTTGTTCTTAGCCCTGAGCATTGAGATTGATTCCCTCTGGACCTTCTCATGTGAGAAGGTTTGCATGTAACCAAAGTTTACAGGCCCAACAGAGCTTCAAAATGAGAAGCAGTCCAAAATGTTGATCTGAAGGAAATTCTCCTTTTTTTTTTTTCTAAATGCAGCAAATCCCAGGGGAGAGACTGTGGCCCTGGGAGGTCCGAGATCTCCACTGCGGATCTGACTGAAGCACGACACGATGCTCCCTTCCCAGAGTGACTTTAAGGCAACTCCCTTGTTCCCATGTATGACTGTCAGATGGAAAATCACCACAGGTCTCTGGTCTGTTCCTCCATCTTTCAGAAAGGCTGTGGAAACCCAACAGAAGCCGGTCCACAGCCATGGCATGCAAGGAACTGCTCTGTAGCAACATCTGAGTGACTTAACAGCACCCTACGCAGCAGGCAGGGGATGGGGGACCATGACCACTCCAGGTTTTACCCATTCTGCTATCCCAGCACTGGCCAGGACTATTGAAACAAATCTAAACAAGTTCAGAACAATCCTTCCAGTAACTTCTATTGGCATTTCTAGCTGGGTGCACACCACTCTGGGGGCTGCGTCCACCTATGTCAAAATTGGTATTGTTGAAGTATTTCTGGTTTGTTCCTTCTGATGTAAGAAATTTGTATTTTACCTTGTTGTAGATTTGCTCTTTTTTTTTTTTTAGAAGGTTTGAGATTGTGTGTTGGATGCAAAGACAGGGACTACCCCATTTACAGGAGGAGTCAGGAATATGACAGTAGAATAGAGAAAAAACCTTTCTTTAGGAAAGAGCATGTTTGGGTCCAGCTCTGGAGCCCTCAGCACAAGGAGGACATGGACCTCTTGAAGCACGTCTAGAGGAGGCCATGAGGATGATCCAAGGGCTGGAGCACCTCTCCTGTGAGGACAGGCTGAGAGAGTTGGGCTGGTGCAGCCTGGAGAAGAGAAGGCTCCTTAGAGCCCCTTCCAGTCCCTGAAAGGTGCCTGTCAGAACGCTGGGAAGAACTGTTCCTGAGGGCAGGGAGCGATGGGACAAGGGGGGTGGTTTGAAATTAGAAAAGGGGAGATTGAGGTTGGGTGTTAGGAAGAAGTTCTTCCCTCTGAGGGTGGTGAGACACTGGCCCAGGTTGCCCATAGGGGTGTTGGAGGCCCCATCCCTGGAGACATTCCAGGTCAGGGTGGAGCAACCTGCTCTAGTGAAGATGTCCCTGCTCACTGCATGGTGGGACTGGATGGCCTTCGAAGGGCCCTTCCAACCTAACCTATCCTATGGTGATTCTATGTTGATGGTATGGTGTACACAGACTTTGAGAAGAGGTTGAAGAACCTCAGCTCTTTCAGTCAGAGGCCAAGAGGGATTAAATCAGAATGTACAACAATTCTGAAGAAGACCTATAAAGAGGACAGAGCTGAAGTCTTCATGGTAAGAGGTAGGAGATGCAACCGTGGCTTTGTGAGTACTGGTCAGACACCTACAAACTGGCTTTTTTCATCCTTGTTTTATATTGCATCAAGGATGATGTCACAGCTTGGACAGGGTTGTCTGATGCTACCACACTGGGTGCAGTGAACACGCCTGGAGGCTGGAGGTCCTCTGAGCCAGGACACAGACCTGAGGGCCCACATCTGGAATCACCCACAGCCTTCTACTTGCAGAAGGATGGTGGTGCCAGGCAGGCTGTGACACGAGCAAACACACATAGAGGAAACAACACTCAGGGGAACCCCCCCAGCACCTGGAATCACCCCTCTCCCATCCAGAACGAAACCAAGTGTTCATCCACATGCACCACACTCACCTTCACTAGTGGCTGTGCTGAACACTCCTAGAACTGAAGTGTGGTGGTAGGGTGACAGCTCAGATGGAAACTCTCCCCTTAAATACCCTTCTGCTTCCTCAATCGTGGCCAGCTTCAGTGGGCTGGAAACTTGGCTCCTACAGAAAAGCAGAGAAACACCTCGGGCTGCCATCACCTCCACTTCTGGGGTGGGGAGACAGAAGGGCATCCTCAGTCCTTATCACAGCAATGGCACCCCAACCCAACGTGGCAACTGTTACACCTCATCAGAGACAAAAGCCAGTCTCCTGGGAAGGAAGGATAATGCCTATCCAGGAATGAACTGGTTGTGGGGAAGAGAGGACAGCCCCAAGCCAAAATGGTTGCTCTGAGAACCTTGGGATCCCTGCTAAAAACAAAAGAGAAGGGATTCCAGCAAAGACAGAAGGACAGGGACAACAGATGTGTGTGTTGTCCAATACCAGATGTTCCCTGACACTGAAAAGCATGAGAAGTTAATAAACTAATTACCAAACCAGGTCTGCCACCAGATCTGACATTATTTTTTCCAAAACAGAGTTCCATTACACAGGCCACAAAGTATCCAGAACATCACTGAGCAGATGTGACAATCTCACTGCGTGGGGACTCGTTAAAGGACACTTACAGCATGATGAAGCGGGTCAGTTCTTCGCTTCCCCACATGCCACTGTACTGCACCGATCGCTCTCCCTTCTCATAAACCTTGATGGTAGGAAACTGAGTGACATTCTCCTGTGTGCAAAGTCCAGGCCAGTCCCAGCAGTTCACCCGAGACAGCAACACCCCTTGAGTTCCTAGAATGGAAAAGAAATGAACACAGATGATAAATATTTTTCTTTAGATGAAAAAAGAGAATTTTTTTTCTCAGCCTCTTTGTAGAACGTCCCATATATTCGCATTAACTCTGCCAGGGCTCCTGTTTACTTTGGCATCCTACAGGGATGAATCCTAATGCAGGTGGGATGCTGCTGAGAAGTTGATGGATCTCCACTTTGTGTGGGCAGGATGTCAAAATCCAGCCCCAACCACGTAACCCCTTTGACACCGCTCGGGGATGTGCCTTGTGCTCTTGAACATAATCGCATTTGCAGCCTGTGAAGGTATTGAACACCTCAGAAGGTGTGGGCTGACCCCAACGTGACACCATGGAGAAGTGGTAGGGTGAACTTTCCAGAAGGAAATTCCCACAGACGTTCACAGCCGGCTGGTTACTCCAAGGAACACCACAAAAGCCTGAGGCAGCCATCCAGGAGTGTAAAAGGCAGCAATGGAAGGTACTGGAAATGCCTTAGAAATAAGGCCAAGAGAAAGAAATGATGCAGGCCCTCACTTACAGGAAAGAGGGGAGATAAAGCTTGGCATGGAGGAAGCTGATGCACTCAAGGCTTGGAGGTGCTTGGTACTGAAAAGCATCTGTTCTACCTAAAGCTCCTACATGGAGCAGGTGAATGTCACATGGACAGGACAGATCATAGAATCACAGAATGTCTAGAATTGGAAGGGACTCCCAGAGGTCATCTAGTCCACCCCCCTGCAAGAAGCAGGGACACCCCCAACTAGATCACATTGCTCAGGGCCTCATCCAACCTGGCCTTGAACGTCTCCAGGGATCCAGGGGCATCCACCACCTCCCTGGGCAACCGGTTCCAGTNAACAGCCCCAACTCTCTCAGCCTGTCCTCATAGGAAAGGTGCTCCAGCCCCTTTATCATCTTTGTGGCCTCCTCTGGACCCTCTCCAACTGGTCCATGTCCTTCTCATGTTGGGGGTTCCAGCACTGGCCACAGTACTCCAGGTGAGGTCTCCCAAGGGCAGAGTAGAGGGGGAGTCTGATGGTGTTCACCCTCTCCCACCCATGCAAGCTGCCCATCCCCAAGTTCGTTAGGGATTTGAGAAGGGCACCAAGGTTGGTGAGGGGACTGGAAGACAAATGTATGAGAAGCATCTGAGGGAGCTGGGGATGTTTAGTCTGGAGAAGGGGGTGTAGAGACCTGATCACTCTCTACAGCTACATGATAGGAGGATGTAGAGAGGTGGGGCCTGAACTCTTCTCCCTAGTGACAAGTGATAGGACAAGAGGGAATGGCCTCAAATTGCACCAGGGGAGGTTTACATTGGATATTAAAAAAAACTCTTCCTAGAGGGAGGTCAGACCTTGGAACAGGCTGCCCAGGGAGGTGGTGGAGTCTCCATCCCTGGGGGTATTTAAAAGATGGGTAGATGTGGTGCTGAGGGACATGAGTTAGTGGTGGTTTTGGCAGGTTATGGTGATGGTTGGACTTGATCTGAAAGGTCCCTTCCAACCAAGTCACCTCTATGATTCCATGACCTTAAGAAAGATATTGGGGTGTCCCAAGTAAGCAAGAGGGAAAGGGAAAGCACTTGGGAATTACAGAGCAGTCAGTCCAACTTGGACTCATGGTACAAAACCAGCTCTTAACAAGCTTCACCAAAGCAATAAACTCAGTGGATTCATCAGCAATGAAAGAATTGGAGGTTGGTCCTACAGCTCCAGCATGTCCTTATCATCCCTTCTGCCTGTGCAGGTGAACCATCATCACCAGCTTCACTAGCCACCAGCCCTTGGTTGTCAGCCTCACCTAACCTGCCTCCTACCTACTTGTAGGCTTGACCAAGGACAGCAGGGCTGTGTCCCGTCCTTGGGCCAGAGTCATCCATGCCCACAGCAAGAATGCTCCACCTTGAGATCTTCACCCCTTCCTTAAGTTTGTTTACACAGGATTCAAGAGTTACACTGGCAAGATGGGATGAAACCTAGAGACAAGTACCCACATGGAGGTGGACCATCACAATGTGTCCTTCAGAAACCACAGGGGCAGGTGCTGAGGATTTCTCAAGGTTACAGGAGATCAAAAGAGCCAAACCTCTGTCTGCCCAGAGTTTGATTCTGATCTCCACTTTCATTAGTGCCCTGGTTGATGGAATGAACCAAACACATCCAATCTGGGTATGATCCCAAGCCTGGAGGGGCAGAAAGCAATCTGAAGGGCAAAGCACGTTCAGTAACGAGAAGTGGGGTGCGCTGATACCATCAGTGCTGCAGAGAATAAAGCTCATTCCAGGGTGAATTCTCAACAGTGCCTGCAGGACATGGGAGGAAAGCGATGCTCTTCTGTCCCCAAGAGGTTTCTGCAGTGTCCAGAAAGTCAGACTGGGAAATGTGTTTTTGGGAAGGTGGAAGCAGATGAGAGAGAACCTGGAGATAGGAGACATTTGGTGGATAGGTCTCATCAAGACAAAACAAAGGAGCCACATTAATTTTCATCAGAAATTGCCTGGAAGAAGGAACAATAGAACCTAACAGCATGTAAAGTCTAGGCTGGAGGTGACAGTGAGATGACTCTGTTGAAGCTGGGGAAGAACAAGCAACACCCCATTCCCAGGTAGGGAAAACTGACCATATATTATATGCCTGATCCCAAGGGCATGGAGCGATAGGACGAGGGGGGTGGTTTGAAACTAGAAAAGGGGAGATTGAGGTTGGGTGTTAGGAAGAAGTTCTTCCCTCTGAGGGTGGTGAGACACTGGCCCAGGTTGCCCAGAGAGGTGGTGGAGGCCTCATCCCTGGAGACATTCAAGGTCAGGGTGGATGGGGCTCTGAGCAACCTGATCTAGATTCACAGAATGTCAGGAGTTGGAAGGGACCTCTAAAGATCATCTAGTCCAACCCCCTGCCAGAGCAGGATCATCTAGAGTAGATCACACAGGAACCTGTCCAGATTGGTCTGGAATGTCTCCAGGGAAGGAGACTCCACAACCTTTCTGGGCAGCCTGGCCCAGGGCTCTGGCACCCTCACAGGGAAACAGTTTTTCTTTACATTCCTATGGAACTATCTTGACTCCAGCCTGCACTTGTTGCCCCTTGTCCTGTCACTGGCCATCACTGAGAAGAGCCTGGATCCATCCTCCTGACACTCACACTTTACATAGACATTCATGAGGTCACCCCTCAGTCTCCTTTTCTCCAAGCTCAAGAGCCCCAGCTCCCTCAGCCTGTCCTCACAAGGAAGATGTTCCACTCCCTCCATCACGTTGGTGTCCCTGCTCTGGGCTCTCTCAAGGAGTTTTATCTCTTTCTGGAACTGAGGGGCCTAGAACTGGACACAATACTCCAGGTGGGGTCTCACCAGGGCAGAGTAGAGGGGCAGAAGGACCTATCTTGACCTACCAACCACGCCCCTTTCTAATCCACCCCAGGATGCCATTGGCCTTCTAGGCCATGAGGGCACATTGCTGGCTGATGCTCATCCTACTGTCCACCAGGACCCCCAGGTCCCTCTCCCCATTGCTGCTCTCCAACAGGGCAATCCCCAACCTCTCCTGGTCCCTGGGGTTGTTCTTCCCCAGACCCCAGACCCTGCCCTTGTCCTTGTTCAATCTCATTCCATCTCTCCCTGCCCAGCTCTCCAGCCTGGCTGAGTCTTGTTAAATGGCAGCACAACCTTTTCTAGCCAAGATGTCCCTGCTCACTGCTGGGTGGGACCAGATGGGCTTGGAAGGTCCCTTCCCACCTAACACAGTCTGTGATTCTATGATTACAACAAGCTACCAAGAACTGAGCACAGCAGGGTCTTTCTGCCAGAGAAGCAGTGGAAGGGTTTAATCCCATATTAGAAGCATGCCAGCCAGCGATCAAGCCATCCCTGCAGACCAGGGTGAAGGCAGAGGTGACCTTCTCCCCTGTCCCTATCCATCTCCTTGTCATCCCACTGGACCATTTTCCACAACCCTCATTTTTAGGTTCTGCCTTGCAGCTGCTCTGCCTTGGGCCAAATGTGTGTGCAGAAAAATGTGCTCTGGGGCCCAGCAGCCAACCGCACCCTGGTCTGCATCCAGAGGAGCGTGGCCAGCAGGGCGAGGGAGGGGATTCTCCCCCTCTACTCTGCCCTCGGGAGACCTCACCTGGAGTACTGGGGCCAGTGCTGGAACCCCCAACATGAGAAGGACATGGAGCAGTTGGAGAGGGTCCAGAGGAGGCCACAAAGATGATAAAGGGGCTGGAGCACCTTTCCTACGAGGACAGGCTGAGAGAGTTGGGGCTGTTGAGCCTGGAGAAAAGGAGGCTCCGGGGAGACCTTCTGGCAGTCTGCCAGTACCTCAAGGGGGCCTACAAGAAAGATGGGGAGAGGCTGTTCAGTAGGGCCTGTTGTGACAGGACAAGGGGTGATGGTTTTAAAATAGAGGGAGGGAGATTTAGATTGGATATTAGAAAAAAGTTCTTTCCTGTGAGAGTGGTGGAGCACTGGAACAGGTTGCCCAGGGAGGTGGTGGATGCCTCATCCCTGGAGACGTTCAAGGCCAGGTTGGATGAGGCCCTGAGCAACGTGATCTAGTTGGGGGTGTCCCTGCTTCTTGCAGTGGGGTTGGACTAGATGACCTCTGGGAGTCCCTTCCAACTCTAGCCATTCTAGGATTCTATGATTCTAAAAAGCAAGAGGCAGCTCACAGCTATGGGTCTGCGATTCTACTCAGTCAGGAGCTGTCAAAACACTCTGCAGGAGCAGAAACGGTTTGTGTCATTCTCCAGGTTCTGAAATAACATCTGAAATTCAAATCCTGCCCCTGGATGTCTTTCCACACCTCTGATCCAGTATGACTGGTTCTCATCATCCCTTACCACATCGCCGGGTGTCTTGCCCAACTCTGAAAAATAATGACATGGAAACAGAGCTTTGAGGTTTTGTTAACACTTAAGAGTTGCAAGACCAGTCCAAGGGCCCTAAAGTATGAGTTTCAGTGTTTGGATACTACCTTGGGGGATCCTGTAGCAAAAATGACCACAAAGCAGCACCATTCAGCCTGAGGAACACCTTGTAGAGGACAATTGCTCTCCCACCCCAATCTGCATGGTATTACTAATTACTGGAGAAGCAGTAGTTTCAGGAGTTGAGTAAGTCAGCAGCAGGCTTATCAAACCTGTGGTAACTGTTGAGCTGCTGGATGCAAAGAAAGGTGAGAGAGGAAACCAAGATCCTACTGTTCTGGGATTTTAGGTGCAACTAAAACCAGCAACAGCAAGAACCTCTGTCCTAAAAAACTTAAAAAAAAAAAAAAAAGGACTAGGCAAATCACCAAGGCTGTAAGAAAAAGAAAACTCAAGAACCCCTTCAACTTCCAATCCTTTGGAGGGCAGGAGTGGGATTAGAAACAGGGATAGTCCAAGGGCTACAGTGTGAGTAGGAAGTTCTGGCCCAGGTTGCCCAGAGAGGTGGTGGAGGCCCCATCCCTGAAAACATTCAAGGTCAGGGTGGATGGGGCTCAGAGCAACCTGCTCTAGTGAAGATGTTCCTGCTCACTGCAGGGGTGGGACTAGATGGCCTTGGAAGTTCCCTTCCAACCCAACCCACTCTACAATTCTGTAGGAATCCAATACAGAAATGACTACCAGGCCAGCATCATGCAATGGGCTCATAAACCTTTACTTAAGGTTTAGGTTCCTTGAGTATACACTGCTACACCCCACTGGTGATTTTCACACATGGGGACTACAACTTCAGACTTCTCATCTTTGGAAGTTGGTGGTAAATACAACTCCAAACATAACTGCTTCTCATCAGAGTATACTGCAGCTCTTAGATATTTGCTTCCTCTCTTCTTCTCAAAAAAGAAGGCCAGTGACACACCTAAGAAACTCTCAGCACCCTCTCACCTCCACATCTTCTCCTGTCCCAGGGGTGCTGGGATCAAACCTTGCTAAGGAAAACGGGAGCTGTGGCAGCTCACCCTGTGACAGGGACGATGTCACACTCTTGCTGCAGAAAATGTGCTCAGCTCAGCAAGACCGAGATGCTTCTCTTTGTCTCTTGCTAAGCTGGATCTATCTACAAAGGGCAAACACTTGGGGGGGTGGGGGGTGGGGGCTATAAATGTAATTTTGTGATCATCTGTTGAACATCTGTTACTGGATGAGTTCCAGTCTCCAACCTCCTCCATCGCCTTGTGCTTGGTCTCATATGGCCCATTCTCAGCACCAGGAATTGGCATCAGAAGTGAGACCTGGTTCTGCAACTCAAAATGTGCCTCTAGCGTGGGTGATTCATGCCTTAGACAGCTGGCCTTGGCTTCTCAGCTCTTCAGAAGACAGCTCCAGCCCAGAGAGCAGACAGGGATACCAATGCTTCTGGTGGAGCTGAGATTGCCCCAAAGCTATCTCTGATGTTTTCTTCCCGGTCCTGCAAGCTCTCCTTCCTGACCCAGACTTCTGCCTCTTGCTCTGGTGTCTCTTCCCCCAGCCTGGCCATAACTTGAGAGCCCAGGGACACCCATCCTTTTTGGTCTTCCAGCTCCCCTGGTAGCCCTGCCTGCAACTGAGGCTCCCACAGAACCTGGGAGGCTCCCCAGAGGCACAGGATCTCCAGACCCGCCAACTCAGCCGTTCTCTGTCATCTCCGAGACCGCGGCGAGGAAAAGCAGAGTCATTCCACAGGTCACATCTGGCCTGTGAGTGTTGGTGAGACCTCACTGATCACAGAGGAAAGGCCCTGACCCAAACCAGTTCCCAGTGTCTGTTGGGAATCCGCCTGTTGCTGCTTCCACATACTGAGATCATTATCAAATGATTCAAGAAA
This sequence comes from Heliornis fulica, assembly GCA_013399135.1. Lineage (NCBI taxonomy): Eukaryota > Metazoa > Chordata > Aves > Gruiformes > Heliornithidae > Heliornis > Heliornis fulica. The sequence goes on along the minus strand of VXBZ01001800.1, from coordinate 22,860 downwards.
CACATCAAGCTTTGGCCAGTGGCTCGTGAAGAGGCAGGGTTACATCCACTGACTCCCCCAGGTTGCTTCTCCAGCTGTTCTGGCTGCTGGGGAGTCTAAGAGAAACCCCAAAGCCCCCAACAACCTTAACATCCCCAACAACAACAACCACCCTGCCCGAGCTTTGCTGTTTATTCCCGGGATTTCATGAAGATCAAAGCTGCTGGTAACGTTCCCCTCGTGCAAAGTATGAATGCAGAAGCGCTTTCATCCAAACCACAGCGTTCCCAGGAGGGTTTTGTGTAAGCAATTCCCACTGCATCTGCTTCCCAGAATGCTGGCTCCTTGGAAGTTCATCCCTTCTGCTGAGAGCTCAGACAGAATTCCCTGAGGGACACGACGTCCAGTCCTACGGGAGGGTTGTCATTAGGAGAAATGAGTCTCGATGAAGAAGAAGAAAAGAAACAGGAGAAGGCACCAGACATCTCCCCTGGTGCAAGAACAGATCTGGCCCAGACCCATGTGACTTTCCCAATGTGTTGAAATGAGCTGAGGGTGAAACCATCTGAGTGTTCCCTGCACCAGGGGAAATCAAAGAGGCATCTCTGGAAGAGACTCAGCTCATGTAAGCCTGATGGATGTGCAGAGGAACCCACCTCTCACACCATAGAGAGGGATGGGGATGAAGCCTTGAATGAAGATGAATGTGATAGAGACAACAGATGTGATAGAGAGCAGACCTGCAGAGAAGGACTTGGGGGTGCTGGTGGGTGAGAAGCTCAACATGACCCAACAATGTGCACTCACAGCCCAGAAGGTCAACTGTGTCCTGGGCAGCATCCACAGGAGTGTGGCCAGCAGGTTGGGGGAGGCGATTCTGACCCTCTACTCCGCTCTCATGAGACCCCACCTGGAGTCTTGTGTCCAGTTCTGGAGTCCCCAACATAGGAAGGACATGGAGCTGTTGGAGCATGTCCAGAGGAGGCCATGGACATGATCCAAGGGCTGGGGCATCTTTTCTATGAAGCCAGGCTAGGAGAGTTGGGGCTGTTCAGCCTGGGGAAGAGAAGGTTCTGGGGAGATCTTAGAGCCCCTTCCAGTCCCTGAAGGGGCTACAAGAATCCTGGGGAGGGACTTTGGAGAAGGGCCTGGAGGGACAGGACGAGGGGGAATGGTTTGAAATTGGAAGGGGGTGGATTTAGATTGGATCTGAGAAAGAAATTCTTCCCTGTGAGGGGGGTGAGGCCCTGGCACAGGGTGCCCAGGGCAGTGGTGGCTGCCCCCTCCCTGGAGGAGTTCAAGGACAGGTTGGTCGGGGCCTTGAGCAGCCTGGGCTGGTGAAGGTGTCCCTGCCCATGGCAGGGGGTTGGAGCCTGATGGGCTTTGAGGTACCTTCCAGCCTGAACCAGTCTGGGATTCTGTGATTCCATGAATTGGGGTTTACACTGCTCAGGAAACATCACAGACCTTCTTTAAGGACCAGCCCCTCCTGTCTTTCCTACAAGACTACCTGGTGTGTGCTCTCTTTAAGTGCTGAAGACTCTTCACCATCGTGTTATTTATGGAGTCCCGTGGCCGTCTGCAAGACTTCCCATGCAATTGAGTCAGTCTCCAGGCCCTGAAGGCACCATCACTGTAAATTCTTCCTCTGACACCATCCTACCTTGGGGAATCTGGGCTTGCCCACACCTGTCTGTCATGCTTTCCTCCAAACCCATGGCCAATTACTGCTCCATTCCAGATCAAGTACACCCAAGGGCAGGAGATCTGATATTCCTCCCAGAATACTGATTTGCTCTGCAGTGTGTAGTCGTGTCCTTGCTCTGTGCAGGACCTGGCACCAAGGGGCACCAAGAGAACCCTGTTTCCCTCATGCACCGCCTGCTGTTTGCTCTTCTAGAGCCCACCCTGTCTCTGCTGGTGCTCTGCTCTGGCACTCCCCATGCTCCTGAGTATGCATCACACAGTCCTGTGTCCACCAACATCACAATCACAATCACAGTCACTGTGACCACCAACATCACCATCACAACCACAGTCATTGTGACCACCAACATCACCATCATAGATCACACAGTTACTGTGCCCACCAACATCACCATCACAATCACAGTCACTGTGACCACCAACATCACAATCACAATCACACAGTCACTGTGTCCACCAAAATCACAATCACTGTGAACACCAACATCACAACCACACAGTTACTGTGCCCACCAACATCACCATCACAATCACACAGTCACTGTGCCCACCAACATCACCATCACCATCACAGTCACTGTGACCACCACCATCACCATCACCCAGTCACTGTGACCACCAGCATCACCATCACCATCACCATCACAGTCATTGTGACCACCAACATCACAATCACACAGTCACCGTGACCACCACCATCACCATCACAATCACGCAGTCCCTGTGCCCCCCCACCACCACCCTCTCAGCTGCAAGGCCATCTGGGCAGCTGGTGTGTACCAATTTACACCACCAACACAAGGTGTTGGTGCCATTCCCAGTGCCACTGCCAGTACAGAGGACACACTGATGGTCACAAACAAGAAACAGAGGACTCTTCCAAAGCAACCTGATGTGGGCATGGGATGAAAAAATGAGCAAATTCTAAGCAAGGGAGCGAGATGCCACCAATATCTTCCCATTTGATCCCACTGCCAGGGCAGGTACATGCCAGCTGTGAAGCACCCAGGCCTGTGGCACCTTACCTTTCAGGTGATCGGCCACCTCGGCGTAAGACCGCAGCACTGCCAGGGACACCGCCTCCCCTGAAACACAGGACAGACACGGCCCTGAGGGACATACCGGGGACAGACCAGCCCCACCTGGCTCTAAGGTGCTTTGAGTCTCTACAAGACTTGAAAGAAACATGGGAATCTGGGCTTCATGCTTCTGTATTGAGGAGCAGGGAGGTTGTCCAAGCTATCCCATGAGCCCATGCTGTCACAATTTCCACCCTTGTCCTACATTCTGCTCCTGTAAGATGCAGGTGAAGAGCCTGCAGACCTTGTCTTTTATATGGACAGATACTGTCTTCACACAGTATCAATCACAGAATCATAGAATTTCTAAGGCTGGAAATG
>VXBZ01001799.1:62323-80191 GCA_013399135.1 Heliornis fulica | reverse complement strand
GCCTCCACCATCATAGACTGTAAAGCTAACAAAAAGACAAGTGTGTTAATCAGGTTTTAAAGTCAGTTTTAAAGTTTCTGGGTCTCTGGTTACTCTCCACTTAATGGGTGGTGTAGTGGATCCAAGCATCTGATTCAGCAATCTTGCATGTGGTGGATGTAGTTAATAGCATTTGGTAAGGTCCCTTCCACTTTTCTTGTAAAGGCTCCGTTGACCAGGCCCTTATGTACACGTACTCTACATGTTGAAAGTTGTGTACCAGATTTTCCAAAGTTAGAGGTCAATTCCACACCACTACACTCATAGCCTGGTTAAAGTTTTCTCTCTAGAGAAAGCAAATAGTTATACACATCCTGCTTTCCTACTATATGCATATTTGGGTTCGGTGTTGGTGCTTCATATGGTTTTCCATACATTACTTAGTATGAGCTTCCTGATATTCTGGCTTGGGGCTTTACCCTTACTCATAGCAATGCTAACGGGAGTGCTTGAAGCCATTTTAGTTTAGCTTCCTGCAAATTCTGCTGACTTGTCTTTTTATTGTCTGATTCATTCTTCCTACTTTTCCACTAGACCATGGTCTCCAAGGGGCATGCAAGTTCCAGAATATTCCTAAACACTTGCTTCCATCTTGTACCACCGCAGCCACAAAGGGTGTACCTCAGTCAGATGATACTCCAAATGGTACTCCAAACCTAGGAGTAGTTTCTTACAGAAGTCATTTCACCATCTCCTTAGCCTGATTTGTGCAACAGGGGAAGGCTTCTGGCCATCCTGAAAAAGTGTCAGTCACAACCAGAATGTGCTTATAGCCATTGCATTTGGGTAATTCAGGAAAATCAATTTGCCAATAGTCTCCTGGTTCCATTTGTGTTCTTACTTTGCTCTTTTGGATTCTTTTCTGTACTACTGGGTTACTCTTTAGACATATTTTGCATTTGGCTGTTACGGATTGGGCCATCTCTAACATCTGTACTGACACTACCCTTTTTTTCAAAAGTTGTACTAGAGCTTCTGTTCCCCAGTGACATTCTTGATGCTTTGTAAAATCTCTCTCATTATTAAGGCAAGCAATATTACTTGACCTTCAGCTGTTGTCCACCATCTTTCCAAACTTTTTTTTTATTTTAGTATTTGTGTTAATTTTTCATTCTTGCTGGAATATTTTGATGGATCCTTAGGGAGGGTCACAGTTCTACTGGGAACAATTACCATTTGCAACATTGGTTGTTGCAATGCTATTTTCCCAGCAATCTGATCTGCTAATCTATTTTCTTCACCTATTTTTGTGTTTCCAGTTTGATGTGCCTTACAGTGCATGATTGCTACTTGCACTGGTCCCTCTACTGCCAATAACAGTTGCAAAATTCCCTTTTGACATTTAATATTTGTCCCCTGAGAGGACAGCAGTCCTCTTTCTTTCCACAGGACTCCATGGACAGGTACTACTCCAAAGGTGTATTTTGACTCTATCCAAATGTTTACTCTCTTTACTCCATTCCAACGCTTGTGTCAAGGAACACGTTTGTGCAGAAGTCATGTTAGGTAATGCCTTTGCTTCTATTACTGTGTTTTCAGTTGTTACCACATGTCTGGCATGGTGAGTCCCATTCAAAACAAAGCTGCTGCCATCTGTAAACTGTTCCTAGCCAGGTTTTTCTAGTGGAACATCCTTCAAGTCCTTTTGTCTCAAATAGGTATGCTCGATGGCCACGGTACAGGCGTGTTCTAGTTGTTCTTCCTGTGAAGAGCTCAAGAAAACTGCAGAATTTACCAGATTAGTTGTTTTCAAGATTACATCATCTTACTCTGTAAGAATCACATGATACTTCATCATTCTGCTGGTGAATAGTCAATGTCCCCTCTTTTGTTCCAATACTGTAGTTACCATAAGCAGAATATAGGCTGTAATGGCTTGTCCCAAAGTCAGCTTTTTGGCTTCTTGTACCAATATCACAGTTGCTGCCACTGCCTGCAGGCAGGAAGACCATCCTTTGCTCACCATGTCCAGTTGTTTAGAAAAGTAACCCCCAACTGTCTTCCAGCTTCCCATCCTCTGGGTCAGGACTCCCAGGGCAAGGTGTTGTCTTTCATGAACGAACAACTGGAAGTCTTTAGTTAAGTCAGACAATCCTAATGCTGGTGCTGTCATTAAAGGTAGTTTAAGTTTTTGGAAGGCATCTTCTTGTTGCTGAAGAAGGAGTGATGAAAGGAGTCGATTTCTGGGCCTCATACAATGGCTTAGCTATCAGACCATAGTCTATGATCCAAAGCTGACACCACCCAGTTAATTCCAGAAATGCTCTACATTCATGCACGGTTCAAGGTTCCAGAATGTCACAAATTGCTTATTTCCAGTCAGTTCCAAACCTTGTCACTTTGAACTCTCAAAGCAGTTTGGCTTGCTAGTTGAGCTTTCTTCTTAGACAACTTGTACCCATTCAGTCCCAAGAAGTTTAACAGTTCAGTTGTTACCTGTATGCAGGCTGACTTTTCTGGCCACAAGGATGTCATCAACATATTGTAGGAGCAGATGTCCTGGTCTCAAATGTGCAGTTTTCCCATTTGTCCACATTTCCACTTATTTGGCTGACTGGCTTTCCAAAAATGGTCTGACTGTTTTTAAACCCTTGGGGTAGCCTTGCCAAGTTAATTGTACTTTGTGCCTTCTTTGGGGTCTTTTCCATTCAAAAGCAAACAATTAACGAGTTTCCTTTTCCAAGGGTATACAGAAGAAAGCATCTTTCAAATAAACACTGTAAACCACTGATAATTTTCCTTCAAGGCTGTCACAAAAGTATATGGATTTGCTACAGCTGGGTTGATATCTTTTTAGTTTGTAAGCCTCAGATCTTGTAGTAATCTGTATTCTCCATTGTGCTTCTTTATTGGTAAAATAGGTGCATTATATTCTGACTCACATTCTTCCAAAATCTTATATTTTATAAACGTGCTGGTTAATTTCTTGATTCCTTGTTTTGCTTCTGGGTTGATTGGATATTTCTTAATCGGTCTTGCATCCTCTTTTCATTCCACTTTTACTGTCTGGGCCATCTTTGTTTTACCTGGGACATCAGCTTCCCTTACTAAGGGAATAATAGCATTATCTACTTCAGGAGGAACCTCCTGAACTTTTGGTCTTTCCTTTATCATTAGAATTTCCCCTGTTTTAGAGTCAGGTACTTTAACAATAATTCCCCATCTTCAAAAACAATTTGTGCATTTAATTTAGACAGCAAATCTCTTCCCATTAAAGGTATTGGACATTCAGGAACATACAAAAATTCATGCATTATAATTTTATTTCCAAATCGTAAATTCAGGGGTTGCAGGAATAGACAACTCTCCTCTTTCCCTGTGGCTCCTATAATATTTGCTGGTTTCATTCCAGGTTTTCCCATTTGAGTATTTAATACAGAGAAGGTAGCACCCATATCTACCAAAAATGTAACATCCTTTTCTCACAGCTTTATTGCAACCAGAGGCTCAGCTGGCTTTGCCTCCAGCTCTAGTCAGCTTGTGTATTCCCCTAAATCACATTTCCTGCAGCCTGTTGATTAGCCAGTTTCTTTAGACATTCATTTTTCCAATGTCCCTCCCCTGTTCAAAAAACCTGCTGATTGATTCCAAGAGGAGTCCTACCCATCAGTCCTCTTCCCCTCATTCCTCATCTCTGTAAGCCTCTTCCCCTGCCTCATCCTCTGTTCACAAATCCCGATGCCCTGTCACTACTGCAAGTAACAGGTTTTGTTTTATTTCATTTTCCTTTTTCCTATTGCTGTAAACTTTCAGTTTTTCTAAATTTCAAATTTCTGCTCCTTCTAGTTTTTGGAGTTTCTCTCTAATATCTTATTAATGCCAGTTGAGCCCATGTTTCCTCTGCCTCAGCTTGCAAGTCTGTGTGCTTGTGAATTGCTTTTCAGACTTTCTAAAAATGCTGTTAGAGATTCCTTTTTCTCTTGCCAGATATCATATAGTTTAGACCAATTGATAGCTTTAGGAACTGCATTTTAGACCCCATCTAAGGTCCACTGTTGGTATCACATTATATATGTAACCTCTGCATATGCTCGTCCCAATTGGGATCCCGCTAGGAAAAGTTTGATCTGTGGTGCCATCTACTGTTCCAGTACAGACATCTTCTGCCCTCATTCTTGCTGCCCTGAGATCCATTTGTTTCTCAGTGGAATCCATAAGGGAATCTAAAATTACTTGTACATCTTCCCAATCTGGATTTTGGGTTTTAATCATCATTCCCATTACCCTTCCAACTTTGCCAGGATCTTCCCTATAAAGGCCAGCTGATTCTTTCCAAATAATTAAACCAGAGAGTGAGAAGGGTACTTTTATGTACCAGTCCATTTTGTCCTACTCCCTGTCTTAAAGGGGCTATTATTCTTCTTCCAGTTTTTGTACTTCTTTCCAGTAACCAATTCTGTGTACTTACTGGTGTACAGGAGTCTGGATCTGATTCTGATTCTTCCTCCTCTAATCCACTACTGTCTGGACAGGGATGTGATTGTTTTTGATCAGGGATTGGTTGTCCTGATGTAACAGTTTCAGAACCAGGTCTATGGCTTGGGGAGTGTGGAGAAATAGGAGGGTAGATGAGGACTGGAGCTATATCCAATTCTGGTCCCATTTATCCACATCCTTGATCTTCTAAAGCCAAGTGTTTACAGCACATTTTAGTAGAAGTACACACAGAGCAACATTTTATCTTTTATCAGGAGAGGCATTACTTGATTAGTCAACCCAGATTCTTTTTTCCACTAATTTTTTTTTCTCACATAAAAGAACAAATCTACATATGGAATCTCATGCCATTTTCCTTCCCTCTTACAAAATAACATCCATTTAAAGACCTTTTTCTTTTTCAATTTCCAAAATATACACTGGCCATTCATTATTACAATATTCAATTAGTTGATTTTTATGGCAGTTGTCTCGCAGTTTCTAATGTGCCAAGAGGGCATCCCAGGGGTGAGGTCTTAGGCATTTTTTTATTTCCCCCTAATAGTTTTAGTGCCGTTTTAATAGAATTTGGTAGGAGTTAAACCCCCTTGTATTGCAACCAAACCTCAGATTATACTGGGCTGTTGGGGGTGGCTGAGCTGAACTCCTGAGTGATGCCCAATTAATAATAAAAATTTTTAATTTTTTTCCCCGGTTTCATGTCTCAGTCATTCGCACTTATTCAATACATAATACCTTCACAGTCCCACAAATTCCAAAATACAGTTCCTGATAGTATTCCTACAATCAGAGTGTATACACACCAATGTATCTGGGACCCACTTTAATACCAATTTCCAAATTCTTCCAGTTACCTGATTCCCCTGATGCCAGCCCTGCGATCCCTGTCCTGTTCGCCGTATGGGCAGCACCTAGGCTTCCCAAAGCCCAGAAATTCCCTTACCCAACCATGTGGAACTTTTGCTCCATCTAACTGGCAGGCTCCCTGGCCTCACCTAGGCCCAGCCAAGTAGGGTCTCTGACACCATGACGTAGAGGTTAGTTAAAAACTATTGGTTCACCAGGCTGGCCCCAAATTCCAGAAGACAGGCTAGCCCCCAAATTCCAGAAGTAGTGTCTAAAAGAAGTGCCTTACTGTTCCAGGGAAGTTGTGAGGAGCTGTAAGGGTCAAAGGTGTTGGTTCTCCCCAGGAATCCCTCTGTGCCAGCTGGAGTTCAATCAGCACCCAGTCTCATCCAGTCTCACTTGCAAGGTCCCGTCTGGGTCACCAGAACTGTTAGTGGTCGCAATCACATAGAACTTTTCTACACCAAGATCAGCAGACACTTCTTCATTCCAGTGCTGGGGACCACAGGGGAATAGCTCCTCCAAAGCATGTTCCCCAGCAGGTACAAAGCACAGCATATTTATGTGCTTTTTTAACAAAGCTGTTGCTCAACACTGCATAGAATGCTCACCTCTTAATCTGACCTTTACAATGACTGGCTTTCAGTTAGCTCACCTTATCTATATTCTTATTCTTTAAAAGTCATTGGTTAACGTCACAAATTGTTTTTAATACGAAGTTGAGGGGGTCTATTAGCATATTCATGCCATTTCCTGGCAATCATCATATGCAGATGTCTCCAAGGCATGTGTAGTTATGTTGAGTGGGGGTCTGCTGGTGGTCATCAATAGTCTTCCTCACCGTGTCCGCTGATGAACTCCACCCTTGCACACGCTCACTTCATCTTTGGCTGATCTTCCAAACCAAATCCAGTTTCTCCTGGTATCTGTTGTTTTTCTCAAGGTCCACATCCAGTGTCCATTATTTTGATCCGAGGTCCATAACGGTCTCCACAGTGATCAGGGCACCCACCGTACTAGTTACCTGCTCCTAGGCCTTACCATGCTGCATATTCCATAGCTGCTGTTGTGTTCTAAACAAGGATCAAATAAGCTGTGACTCAGGCAATTTCTTTAGGGTGACTGCAACAGCTGGTCTGGGATGTGCATGTATGTTCCTGATCTTTCCCACACATGTGTGCTGGAGTCTGGAGAGAAAACCACAACCAGCTTGGAAACTTTATATAGCCCAGACATGTATTTTAGCAGCTGATGTTTTCACCTCACAATAGGTGGTGGTGGTGCATGTACGTCTTGGACTGACTGTTCCTTATACTTTAAGGCAAGCAGCACTTTCTGTGCCATTGCAGTGCCATCCCTGGGACACCTCTCCTGGCTCAGGTGCAGGTACAGAGGGGTTTTTCCCAGGTGAAGGTGGTGTTTCTAACAGAGGATGTCTAGAAAAGTAAATTTGGGAGCAAAATCAGGCTGTGAGCCCTTAGTGGGAAGGAGCTGCTGCTGTCCTGTTGGTGCTGGCACTGCTGGTGCCTTCACTTGGCAGCAGCCAGCTGCTGGTGCTCACTTTTTGGGGTGCTGCAGGTAACAGGTGAGCCCAGCTCTGGGGTGCAGCTCCTGCCTGTCCTGGGCTTTTGCTGCTGCAAAAAGCACTTGGGAGATTACTGGTGGGCTGTGTGGGGGTATGTGGTGCTTACTGGGAGATACTGGGAGGCAGACTGTGTCTGTAGTGCCTAATATGCCCGTCTGTCATATTTGCACTGGGGCATCAGCACTGGGCAGTGATTTTATTTGCAGTTTGAGATTCCAGAGGCCCCAGGGCGAGCCCCAGGTTAGGGGCAGGGGTACCCTAGGGATTGGTGCCCCGAGGTGGGTGTTGGGGTTTTCTGGCTTAGAAAACTGGGGGGATTTCTGTGTGCTCCCCTCTGTGTGTGCCTGTATTTCCCTGTCCCTTGCAGTGCTGCTTTCATCCGCCAGATGTGCGCAGTTGAGCCGCATTGGCTGCGTGCCTGGGGATGAGGTCAGAAGACTGGGATTGGGAGAAGGGATCAGCTGGTGTCNAGCCACCTTTGGGGAGATTTGTTTTTCTTTTTTCTGCCTGTGACAAGACCATAATTGAGAGAGGGGTCTCCATCTGCTGCTGGGGGGAAACGGAGGGTGGGGGGGGTGTTGCACAGGGAGGAATCACCTGCCCTAACACACACAAGCAGCATTTCCCACCCACACCCCCCCAGCCTTTTGGGTGCTTAGTTGTTGGGCAGCTTGAGAGCAGTGATTAGCTGTGCTTTGTGCCGTTAAGTGCAGTGAGGATCTCTGGGGCATTGAGCAAAACCCTCTCTGTACCCCTCCCCACATCTCCCCAGTGCACCCCATTCCCCGTGCCCTCCCTGTTGTGCTGGTGTCATTCTCTTCTGTTCCTACACCCCTCAAAACCCCTTTCCCTGCGACACTGCAGGCTCAGGTGGCTGCCCAGTAGTACCAGCACACCCCAGTCCCAGGCTCCCACAGACCTCTGCCCATCTCCATTGCTCCTGCCCCGTGGCACCACAGGCTGGGGTCCACCCTGATGTCTCCCAGCACTCCCAGCCTGAGTCACTTAGGGCGTGCTGGGAAAACACCCATATTCAGTAGCCCCAAAGCCATGTTTTGCAATTATTTTAGGGGTTTTTTTTCATTGCTCACACTGCAAAAATGCCCATCCATCAGTGTGTGTCATGATGCTGTTCCCCCTGCCCTAGCCAGCTCTGACCCACCAAACTCCCTGCTGTCCCTCACTCATCTCCTGCCATGCAAGGGGATGTGCCCATAGTTTTTGCAGCTGCAGAAATGACAGTGATACAATCAGACCTCCCTGAGTGTCCCATCCCGGGTGTTCCATCTCTGGGTGTCCCACTCTCTCTCTGCACCCAGGCATGCTGCTGGGGCAGGAGCATCACCACAGAGCTCCAGCTCCAGGCCAGGCTCACCCTAATCCCACAAAAAGGGCTGTTCTCTCCCAGAGGAGTTCCTTAAAAGTGTTTTTGTCATTATTTATATAGCCAGTGAGACTTTCCAAGTGCAGCATTGTGGTGTCTAAGTGTTGGTACCCCAGAACTGGTGCTTGCCAGGCTCTGTCCTTGCAGGCTGGGTGGGTGCTGCTATGGTATGAGCTGGGCATCCTGTTTCTCACTGAGTTTAGTCCTTAATTACTTGTTGTCTCCTCTATAAGTGCTTTCTCACTGTCTGTCTTTTCATTTTTTTAAAAACTTGCTTTTCTTCTTCATCCTCTTGTGTTTAAATTAACTGCAGAGGTCTTGGGGCCCTGCAACTATTTGTGGTTTTTTGTCTTGTAGCTGAGTGATGCTTTTTGGTCCTTTTTGAACTAATCCTGTGAAAACTTTCCGAGAGATTCACAGGGGAATTTAAGCCCCAGATTCAGATGGATTTGGCCCTACACTGACATGCTCCTGGCTTGAAAATTGGATAATCAGGGAGCAGCTTTCAAGGTATCCTTGTGCTAGTTTTGCATGCAACCTTGGGGCCCTGAACCTTTCCTATGGACAGTATCTGGTCACCCTGATCCAGGTGGGTGCTGGGTCTACCCCAATGTCTGGTTTCAGCCCTTTTTCCCATCCCTGGGTTAGAATTGTGTTCCCACGAGAGGTAACACCAGACTTGGGGCACTACCCCTGATGTGGAGCTTAATACAGTTAAAACTTTAGTGGGATTTTTTTTTTTCAAACCTGGAAAAACATGTAAATATGGAGAGTTGGGTCCCAACAATTAGTTGTTGGGAGATGTTTGTATGAAACACACCGGGTTTAGTGCATTTTATATTATTTCCTTAATGATTGTGAATGTAACACAGTGAGGAAAAGCAGAAGATAAATGTGGAATGTGGTGGGAAAGGGCAGCCAGGGGTGCTCAGGAGGTGACAAAGCTGCTGGTGGTTTTTAAGCAAATATTTTTGTTATAATGAAAATTTAAATGACCCAATTTGGGCCATTTGGAGTCTTTTTCTGCTTGTGGGGCTGGAGATCTGCTCACATACACACACGACCCCACCACCATCCCTGAGCGACCCATCCAGCAGCAGAGGGAGCTCATGCACTACTGTGCAAATCCATCTCCCTCAGCCATCTTAGGCAAAGTGTTTTCCTTCCCTGCAGTCTCCATTTTATGTTTCTGACGCAGAAAAGAAAAGGTTTGGCAAAGGAAGGAAGGATGGAAGAGGAGGGGGAGCAGGATGTGCGGACAGAAAGCCTGGAGAGGCAGCGAGCCCTGACTGGTACCCAGGGGGATGCAGTGTGAGGGGTTCTCAGGGTGAGGTGGGGGTAGATGCCAGAATTGGGGAGGTGGGGGGGTGGTGGTGGTGGGGAGGGGGGGTGCTCCGCAGAGAGAGCAGGTATTTCAGGTGAAACGCTGCTTGGAGTCCCCCCCGCCAGCCCCTGAGGCTGGGCAATGCCGCCTCCCTCCAAGCCTCCCTGTCACAGGATGCTTTAGCCATGGTATCCTTTTCCTAACCCCCATCTCTGCAGGAGGCTGAGCAGACCCCACAAACTACTGGAAGCAAGATGGAGCCACGGTTTCAGTGCAGAGCTCCTCAGATCCTGGCTCCCCAGCTGAGAGGGACTTTCCTGTTTCCATTGTTCAGGACCCTGAGATCTATTTTTGCTCTTCTTTCTTTTTTTTTCCCTTTTTCCCTTCCTGCCCATGCACGTTGGGAGGGTGGGTTGTTGCCCCAGGCTCATTACCAACAAATCCTGGCAGCAGCACCTTTCCCAGCTGCATGACAAGCCCCAGGAGAGCTGCCAGCATTTGCTATTGAGTAATTATTGTCAGCATCTCTATTTGTAGTAACCATTTTTCTGTCATTTGTCACCGCATCCTTTGCATTGTGCAATGAAACGCTAAGGGGTAACAGGCATTTCCCAACCCAGGATACAAAGCAAACCCACAATCCAAACTGCTGGAGACTTCTCCAGCAGTGAACTTCACCAAACCAATCGAACAAGGATGCTGCAGGCTCACCAATGGACATGTGCAAGTGTGATCCNCCATCCCTGGGTTAGAATTGTGTTCCCACGAGAGGTAACACCAGACTTGGGGCACTACCCCTGATGTGGAGCTTAATACAGTTAAAACTTTAGTGGGATTTTTTTTTTTCAAACCTGGAAAAACATGTAAATATGGAGAGTTGGGTCCCAACAATTAGTTGTTGGGAGATGTTTGTATGAAACACACCGGGTTTAGTGCATTTTATATTATTTCCTTAATGATTGTGAATGTAACACAGTGAGGAAAAGCAGAAGATAAATGTGGAATGTGGTGGGAAAGGGCAGCCAGGGGTGCTCAGGAGGTGACAAAGCTGCTGGTGGTTTTTAAGCAAATATTTTTGTTATAATGAAAATTTAAATGACCCAATTTGGGCCATTTGGAGTCTTTTTCTGCTTGTGGGGCTGGAGATCTGCTCACATACACACACGACCCCACCACCATCCCTGAGCGACCCATCCAGCAGCAGAGGGAGCTCATGCACTACTGTGCAAATCCATCTCCCTCAGCCATCTTAGGCAAAGTGTTTTCCTTCCCTGCAGTCTCCATTTTATGTTTCTGACGCAGAAAAGAAAAGGTTTGGCAAAGGAAGGAAGGATGGAAGAGGAGGGGGAGCAGGATGTGCGGACAGAAAGCCTGGAGAGGCAGCGAGCCCTGACTGGTACCCAGGGGGATGCAGTGTGAGGGGTTCTCAGGGTGAGGTGGGGGTAGATGCCAGAATTGGGGAGGTGGGGGGGTGGTGGTGGTGGGGAGGGGGGGTGCTCCGCAGAGAGAGCAGGTATTTCAGGTGAAACGCTGCTTGGAGTCCCCCCCGCCAGCCCCTGAGGCTGGGCAATGCCGCCTCCCTCCAAGCCTCCCTGTCACAGGATGCTTTAGCCATGGTATCCTTTTCCTAACCCCCATCTCTGCAGGAGGCTGAGCAGACCCCACAAACTACTGGAAGCAAGATGGAGCCACGGTTTCAGTGCAGAGCTCCTCAGATCCTGGCTCCCCAGCTGAGAGGGACTTTCCTGTTTCCATTGTTCAGGACCCTGAGATCTATTTTTGCTCTTCTTTCTTTTTTTTTCCCTTTTTCCCTTCCTGCCCATGCACGTTGGGAGGGTGGGTTGTTGCCCCAGGCTCATTACCAACAAATCCTGGCAGCAGCACCTTTCCCAGCTGCATGACAAGCCCCAGGAGAGCTGCCAGCATTTGCTATTGAGTAATTATTGTCAGCATCTCTATTTGTAGTAACCATTTTTCTGTCATTTGTCACCGCATCCTTTGCATTGTGCAATGAAACGCTAAGGGGTAACAGGCATTTCCCAACCCAGGATACAAAGCAAACCCACAATCCAAACTGCTGGAGACTTCTCCAGCAGTGAACTTCACCAAACCAATCGAACAAGGATGCTGCAGGCTCACCAATGGACATGTGCAAGTGTGATCCGTTCCCATTCGCTGCCTCTTGCCGTGAATGAGCACAGCACATCTCTAGGAGAGATGGTTTCCTGAATCGCTGTAGGGCTCTGGGGTATTTTTGGGGGGTGTTTTTTAGGCTAAGGAGTGTAGTTTAGGGGTTTTCTTTTGTGGCATCTGTTCTTTCAAAACCTGAGAACGAAATTGTTTGGTCCTCACCCTTACATGTATGTGCACAGATGTAGTAGCTACTGTAAATGAATTAACTAACCGAAGCTGCCAGCTCAAAAACCTGCCGTGACGATTAACTGCCTTGCTGTTTCATCTGAGTCTGTCAGCAATCATGAACAAAACAATCCCTGGGAAAGCTGACTTGTTTAAAGTGTGTTTAGATGAGTCTGCACAAACACCCTTCAGTGATGGGGTTGGGGAGGGGGGGTGCAGCACTGCCTTCTCCTTTTTAAAACCATTTATTCCTTCCATGTAGGTGAGTCCTGGTTGCTAATTTGCTTATCAAGTCCCAGGACTAGTTTATTCTCAAGGTTTTACACTGGCTTTTGTTGCTTTCCTAGAAATGTGACTTTGCAGCTCCATTGAGCTTTTTATTTTGCTTTTACCCAGCTGCTCTGTGGCATTTTTATTTTTTTTCCCTCCTTCCCACAGCCCTACACAAGGATGCTTCTCAGGAAGACAATAAACGTCATAAGAGCCGCTGTGGTTTCTGGGGATAGCTAGATGGGTATCTTTTCCTTTAAATATCCTAAGCTAAAGCACCCTTTGTTTGTGATCTTGTGCATATACAAAAATAGGTCAGTGATTCTGTGCTGGCAGCAGCCAGGCTGTCTGCTCGCTGGCCCGGGGCGTCAGCACGTCTGCGGGAGGAGGCACGGAGCAGCAGCGCAGCCATAGGTCACCTCAGAGGGGGGATGATCGTTCCCCCCCACCTTGTTACTGGGCAGCACGCTGCTTCAGGCACTGGTGAGTGGGGGGGGGGTGACATGGGGATGCT
Organism: Heliornis fulica; assembly: GCA_013399135.1. NCBI lineage: Eukaryota > Metazoa > Chordata > Aves > Gruiformes > Heliornithidae > Heliornis > Heliornis fulica. The sequence goes on along the minus strand of VXBZ01001799.1, from coordinate 67,434 downwards.
GCAGGCTCCTGCAGCCCTCTTGCAGGGTGAGTACCCTGCAGAGCCGGTCAGGGTTGGGTTCCTGCAGTGCTTCTGCCCCTCTCTGCTGTTGGGGTACAGCAGGAAGGGGTGTCCTGGCTTTCTGTAGTCACCCTGGGGTGGATGCAGCCTTGTTCCAGTCCCTGGAGAAGCTGTGAGTTGTGGGACATCCCAGCAGTGGGGTCCCTCAGGGATGCAGAGCTGTCAGGGTCACAGGACAAGACACAAACCCTTTCCGTGTTCTCCTGTGCAAGTCCGGGGAGTGTTGGGGAGAGTTTGTGTGCCCAGAGGAGGGGATGTCTGGGGTGGTCGGACTCCAGAGCAGCGTAGGGTCATGAGAAGGGGTGAAAACAATGATGGGTACCTTTCAGTCACACTTCCAGCACCAAACCTGCAAACCTGTCCCCTGAAATGCTTCCCTTATGCCACTCCACAAATCCTTTGGTGTTCAGTGTTTCCCACTGAGATTTGATGGATATTGGCAGATATTCTCACCTTGACCTGAAGTCTCTGCTTTAATTTTAGGCAATAGATGCCTTTCACAAGGTTGTTTTGCTCTTTGTGGGAGAGTCACCCCTATCCATATCTACAAACACCAGGGAGAGCCACCGTCTGAGCCTTCCCTACCCTGCTGTAAAGATGTTTGTGGCAGGGGGCAGACGGAGCTTTGGTGCCTCTTAGGAGGGCAGTTCTGGTCAGCTCTTGTGTGAGGAAGAGCTGTGTGGTTGGTTACCCTTGGGGGCACTGGTCCAGCAGCTCATGGCTGACCTGAGTTTTCTGTACTTGGTGAAGACAAACCAGGAGAGTGGAGGAATTAAAAAAAATAATAAAAATTGAGAGAGCAAGCTGGAGCTGGTGAGCCTGGAGAAGACTGTGAGGGGAACTCATCAATACTGATCAATATCTAAAGGGGAGCATCGAGGGGACAGGGCAGACTCTTCTTGGTGGTACCCAGAGTCAGGACAAGGGCAACAGGTGCAAACTGGAGTACAGGGAGGTCCATCCCAATATGAAAAAAGCCTACTTCACCCTGCAGGTACCTGAGCCCTGGGACAGGCCTCCTGTAGAGGTTGGGGAGTCTCCTTCTGTGGGGACATCCCAAACCTGCCTGGACACTGTCCTGTGCAACCTGGTCAAGGTGATCCTACTTTAGCAGGACAGGATGATCTCCAGAGGTCCCTGCCAACACCCACCAGCCTGTGGTTCTGTGAGGTTGACTGAGAAATATAGTCAGGGAGTTATTTGTACTCTGTGCCTCCGGGATGTTGCCCTGGTGCTGGTCCAGGCAGCTCTGTCCCACTCACTTGTACACTTCTCTTGCAGAACTTGCTCGAGATGTTGCCCTAACTGATGAAGCTCAGAAAAGTGCAGGTCTGGATGAGTATGACCAGTTTGGGGTTCTGGTAAGTGATTTTTCCTCTAGTAAGATCAAATCAGCACCTTCCCCTTACAGAACTGCATTTTTCACCCTCTTGTGATCCCCCACTCCCCGTTCTCAGCAATTTCTCTGCGTTCTCTCTGTCTAGTGTTGCACAAAAGATGACAAGACAGGTTGATGTGTGCATTAATTTATTCTCAGGATCTGGTGCTGATGGTAAAAATTAATTACAGCAGCAAAAGTTTCTTTTTGGGTGGGTGAGAGGGTAATAAAAAGAAGAGAGAAACGGGAGAGTGAAAACTCTCTTCAGTGGTCACCTGGGAGGAGAGACAGTGAGAGTCTCCCTGATAAGCACTTTCTCTAGTGCAGCAGAAAGTCCCCCAAATACTTTTCCTCCTGTAACTCGAGTCTTGCTCAGTCTCTCCGTTGGCAGTCTTTTAGCCCGGAGCGTTGATTGGAACAGGCTTTGATTAGGTGCAAACATTGAAATGCTAATTGCCCATTAAGTTTAGTACTCTCCATCCTTGGGTGATGTTTGGTGATTGCCTTAATGACCTTCATCTCCTAGAGTTACCTACCAGGGGTTACAGCACAAAACCGGGGCAGGAAAAGGGAGATCAGGTCTCCTATCAGTGGTAATTATCTATTCTAATCTAATTGCTTCCCGCTGCAACACAACAGACTTGGGCTGGTTGGTCTTAGGTCTCCTTCTGGTGGTCCCTACCTGCTTTCAAGGGCAATAACTCCGGGAAGTCCCTTCTGCCTGGTCCATCTGCTACTTACCCTGACTTGGTTTTATTTCTGTGCACAGCTTTTCTTCCTCATCCTGTTTCCTGGTGATGTTTTTAGCATCTTTATGACCAACCAAGGATCCATTTAAATTCTGTGCTGCTTTTCTGAAAGAAACAAAAAAAAAAAAAAAAGGTTGCCAATGCCTTTACCCTGCGTAGGCAGCAGTAGTTCTCTTTGGGATGCTAAATCAGTGCCAGCTTTATTACCTACGTTTCAAATAGACTGATTCCCCATAGTGGAAGCAGCTTTATCATCTCACTTTGATGTGGGATTTTTGAACTTGATGGATGTTTAAGATCCAAACTAGTATCTGTCCTTACAAGCCTGTTGTAGAAAATTTATTCTCCCTCCTTGTTCCTTGTGTATGAGCCTTCAGAAAGTGTGCTGTTGCCTGGCTTCACACCCCCACCTGCTTATATTTTTAGAGGCAGGAAAAAGGAAGAGTTAAGAGCTCCCTAAAAACATCTTGAGAGGGTCTTGATTGTCCTTGTTTTTAAGATGCAGAACCCTGGGCTGTCCACGTAGGAGAAATCTGATGTTTTGAAATGCAAAAGCATCTGGTAACACTCCAAGAGAATAAGTCATTTTCTCCTGCCACGTTTAGTTAAAGAAAAAAAAAATCTGACTGTGCAATGCCAGTAGGAAACTCCCATCATGATTTTTTTTTCCCTTTCTTCAGTAGAAGAAATTTTTGAATTGTCAGATGTAAAAGCCTCCTTTAGCAGATCTGGGAAGTTTTCATGGTCCTGTTTAGTCTTGCTGTGGAACAGTGGGCAAGAGGAGGAGTGAGGTAGGGAATGGAGAGAGCAGGACCTGACAGATCCTGCAGCAGAGAGGACAGGCTCTCAAGTTCAGACCATGACCTCAAATGAGAGTGCTGTCAGAAACAGCAGAATGGCAAATAAATCTGATCCTACTCCTAATGCCAGAATATTTATAGTTTGAGGAGTACAGGAAGGATGATGTACCTCAGAAATGCCTGTTCCTGTATTATTATGTTTTACTTTTATTGATCAGAGTACTGTTTGTACAGTTAAGATGCACTCATAGCTTTGAAGGACGCTCTGGAAAGGATGTTGATTCTGCCATCACTCACCCCTTGATCACACTTCCTGGAGGCATCTCTTGTGTCCAGCTGTGTGTAACCTGTCCAGTGTCTGCAGCCTGAACTTGGTCTTCTTCCTCCTGAACTCCTGGATGACCTTATAAGCCCATTCCTGGCCACAATAACACACATGTGGTCTGAGGTCTTCTAAAGGGGGGAGATTTAGGTTAGATATAAGAAAAAAAATTTCACTCTGAGGATTTCACTCTGCACACCCTGTGCCAGGGCTGGCACAGGGTGTGCAGAGAAGCTGTGGCTGCCCCTGGATCCCTGGCAGGGTTCAAGGTCAGGTTGGATGAGGCTTAGGGCACCCTGGGCTGGTGGAGGTGTCCCTGTCCCATGGCAGGGGCGGGGCACAAGGCGGGCAGGTCTGAAGTCCTGTCCTACCCAAGCCAGTCTGGGTTTCTCCTTCTCAGTAGCTTGCCCAAGGATGGGATCTGGGTGCAAAACTGCTCTGGAGACAGAACCTGCCTGTTTGGAAAATAGTTTAGGTTGCTGTAACAAGCTGGGAAGCAGCACAGGTAACAAGCAATTGCTTCTCAGTGGTGTGGGAGCCCAAAAAGCAGAAGGTCTCACCTAGTGAGCTGCTTCAGGGATGGGGCTGTTCTGCTGCCAGACCCTGTGACATGGATGTACTTGGTGATGGTCCCTTGAGACTCGGTCAGTTGGTGCTGCTCTTGGGAAGCATCCCTTCACTCTGCTTTATCCTCCTGTTGATTTCTGCTCCTGTCGCTGCGTTGGACTCTGGCTCAGGTCAGCAGGAACCAAGTGCTGGATAGGTCAGAAGTCTGTGGGATTGCCAACATTGTTTCAATGCCTGCTGCATTTCATCTTGCAGGTGGTGGCTGGTGGTGGCAAGGAAAAACATCGTTGCCTGCCAGTCCTGCTGGCTGCACGCATCCTGTCCTACTCAACTCACCTGCTGTCTGTGCCACTGAGACTTCATTTATATTAAATATTTTTGTGGGGCTTGGTAGAGTGTGCCTGAGCATGATGCAGTGTGTGCCAGCTAAAAGTGGGACTTGATGCTTGGGTCTGTGAGGGGGGTGGGGTGTAGCTCTGGGTTAGCCTGGGGGTTTGGGTCAGTACGGACCTAGGAAGATACTGTCTCTTTGCAAGGTGAATGCTTTACCAGGCCAGCTTGGGGAACTGGTATGTACTCTCTGAGTTGATTTCCCAGCCACCTACATGTAGGTGGTGAGGAAATAATCCAGAGGGTGGGGGGTCAGGCACCTGGAAGTAGCTGCTGTCACGGCTTTCAGCACCTTCTGTGCAGTCCTATTTTCCTGACCCATTTTTCCCATGATTAGCTCCCAGACACAAAGTCCAGGGACCAGAAACCATCTGAGTGAAGGCAAGACATTTGCTGTGGTGGGGGAATGGGGGCTTGGGTCTCTGCTGCTCTCTGAGAAAAGCCAGTTCTGGGTCATTGTTGTGTGGGTGGCTGCGAAGCATCCCGAAGATGCCTTATTTGTGCGGATATAGGAGAAACCTTTTTCCTATCAGAGCTGCGGTGGTGCAGTACTGTGCAGGGTGATGAAGGAAAGGAACATCAGTGTGGGCAAGCAGATGTGATGCCTGGAAGGAAGGATACCTATTGTTATGTCCTGTGATAAAAGGCTGGTGGTGCTGAGTCAGTATCCAGGGAGGAAGGAAAGCAAGAGGCAGCAGCAGGATGCGGACTGCAGATGTATCCGTCCCTCAGACGGGGGATGAACGATGGAGATTGTTGAAGTGTGTGCATGTTATGTGTGTGTCCCATCCCAAAATAGTTCTTTTTCTAAAAAAAAAAGAGTGGGGGGGGAGCCTTGGTGCTGG
>VXBZ01001799.1:50128-62311 GCA_013399135.1 Heliornis fulica | reverse complement strand
GGGGGAGCCTTGGTGCTGGCTTGGTTTGTATTACACTGCCAAGTGCTGTCATCTGCCTGTGGATGCTCGTGAGTGTATGTATGAGAGAGCTTTACCCTCGGTTGGAGCACACACACCATCCAGGGGCAGAAAGGACCATATTTCATGGGAGATCTGCTGCTGAGGGAGCACTGAGCAGTGATTTGCCTGTGCCTAAACAGGAGGGTGAGCCACACTTCTGACACTGGAGTCAAACGCATCTTCAAGGGGTATGTCTGGAGTCCTGATGACAGCTGCAGGGTAGAAACTATGCCTCTGCTGGAAGCAAGTATTTTAGGAATGTCCTTCTCTGGTTTTAATGTCTTTTTTTTTTTTTTTTCCCAAAGTCTGCTGAGAACATGAAAAGCTTAAATGTGACAAAAGGACAGATTTTGAATGTGCAGCAGAATATTCTGAGCTTTCCAGCTGACACTGATGAGATTGACAATTTTGTGGGGAAAAAAATTACTATCTTTTTCCTTTTAGGAAGAAAAATGTTTCAAAACAAAATTTGGAAAGGGAGAGAACAGAAAGGAAATGTAGGACAAGGCATTTCTGTTGTGGTGTGGACCACAGAGTGTTCCTCTATGGCTCAGGGGGGTGGGTCTTGCAGTGCTGCAGGGATGCTCTTTGCCATCAACAGGGGATCTCTGTGATTCTGAGCCTCCTTGACAGCTTTGGGTGAAGGGATTACTGCTCTGTTCAGATGTCTCTATAATGAGCTACCTGGCTGCATTCCTGGAGCTTCTGGGCTGATTTGAGGGTGATGGTTTGCTGAGGGTGCTGTCTGCTTGCCAAGGGCCACTCCAAGTTCCTGGGTGCTGCAATGGACCTGGAGCAGTTGGGGCTGTAGCATGAAATCCCACTTTTTCAGGAGGTTTGCAGATGTGTGTCATGGAGCTGCTGTCCTTTGACGTGGGTGTGAGCGTCACCCAAGCACTGGGCAGATTAGGGTGGGCTCATCTCGGTGTCAGCCTGTGGCATCTCTGCTGAGGCTGAATCCTGTGGGTGGAGAGGAGCCACAGCTGAGGTGGGATGTTGCAGTTCTCTGCACTCTGTTACTTGCTCTCACATTTTCCACCTGATGTTCTGTTTATGGAGCCTGACATCTGGGTTTCACAGCTTTGTTACAGGTCACAAGACATGGTGTGAGAAGTTGCAAATGATGTACTCAAACACAGGACATCTAAATGATACTGGTCCAGTACTTTCTATTTGGCTCCCCAAAAACTGAATAGCTTTAGAAATAAGTTTTGTGTAAGCAAGATGCCCTTTCCTCCTTGTATTTCTTATGTGTTCCCTTCATCACTCAAATCACAGACTGGTTTAGGTGGGGAAGGACCTCAAAGTTCCCCCAGTGCCCCCTCACCTTCAATTGACAGGGGCACCCCCCACCAGCCCCAAGACCCATCCAACCTGATATTGAACGCTGCCAGGGATCCAGGGGCAGCCCCAGCTTCTCTGAGCACCCTGTGCCAGGGCTTTCTCCCTCCCCAGGAAGAATTCTTCCCTACAGCTTATCTAAATCTCCCCTCTTTTAATTTAAGCCCATTCCCCCTTGTCCTGTCACCACACTCCCTAATAACCAGCCCCTCTCTAGATCTCCTGGATCCCCTTGAGGGACTGGAAGGAGCTTGAAGATCTCCCCAGCTGAACCACCCCAACTGTCAGCCTGTCTCCAGAGCAGAGGTGCTCCAGCCCAGATCTCCCATCCTTCTCACTCCCCTTCTTCCATCGTGGGATGTTAATTACTTTTGTGGATTATTGTTGCCCCCACCCAGCTGTCCCACAGCCCCCAAGCAGCTGTCTCCTGTTCTGCAGCAAGCTCTCCAGGAGACCCAGAGGCAGCATGAAATAGGTTATAGACCATGGAAAGCTGGTGAAGGAGAAGGCAGAGCAGGAAGGCCAGTGGTGTGCAGAGGACAGCTGGAGGGTACTGACTGAGCTATGAGGTGCAGTTGGGTGTTTGGCACAGCTTAGGTTTTGGGCTGGATGTAAAGCATGACTGATAACGTGTGCAGAGAGCTAGAGGTGAAGGGAGAAATGCTCTGGGTTTCCAGTGATGGAGGTTTGGGAGTGCACAAGTGGGAGTACTCTGCTCTTTACGAGAGGGTGAGTCCTGAGAGCAGCAGTTGTTGGTTTGCCTGTAGAGCTTTGAACTTGGGTGTTGGACAAGCCACTGTAAACCCACCTTCAGCGAGGTGCAAAGCCTTGGTTCACCTTGCCAACCCGAGGGCCTTCTTGGGAGGCTTTTTGCCCATACAAAATGCAGCAGGTGGCATGACACACCAAAAGCACATAGCACTGTTCAGCACCGTAGCCCTGTGCTCCATCTCCTCCCTTGGTGTCTTGGGAGGTGCAGTGGGTATTGGAGTCATAACTCCTCTGACTCAACAGCAGGTACTCAGGCATCAGAGCTGTTGGAGAAGCTGCTCCAACTTGGGGGTGGGTATGGTCTTCTCCAAGCTGCTGCTTGGAGAAGACCATACCCACCATCCCTCCTGGCACTGTGGGTGTATGGCAAAGTCATGTTCTGATGTAACTTGTCCACTTTCCTTCCCAGCTCTGTGCATGCTCAGGGACATGGATGTAGATCTAACCCTGGTGTTTTGTAGTAAAACAACTATTCCCTTCACTGTTTTCATAGAATCCCAGAATGATGAGGGTTAGCAGGGACCTGAGGAGATCATCCACTCCAACCCCCTGCCAGAGCAGGATCCCCTTGAGCAGGCTGCACAGGAGAGTGTCCAGGATCACAGGATTGGAACATCTCCAGAGATAGAGACTCTCCAGCCCTTCTGGGCAGCCAGGAGCTCTGCCACCCTCCCAAGAAAGAAGTTCCTCTTCAGGGTTAGGTGGAGCTTCCTCTAGTCCAGTTTGTGCCCAGTGCCTCTTGTCCTGTCCCTGGGCACCACAGAACAAAGCCTGACCCATCCTCCTGACCCCACCCCTCAAGGATTTATCAGCAGTGAGAAGATCCCCCTCAGTCTTCTCTGGGCTAAAATCATAGAATCATAGAATGATTATAGTTGGAAGGGACTCCCAGAGGTCATCTAGTCCAACCCCCCTGCAAGAAGCAGGGACACCCCCAACTAGATCTGGTTGCTCAGGGCCTCATCCAACCTGGCCTTGAACGTCTCCAGGGATCCAGGGGCATCCACCACCTCCCTGGGCAACCTGTTCCAGTGCTCCACCACTCTCACAGGAAAGAACTTTTTTCTAATATCCAATTTAAATCTCCCTCCCTCTATTTTGAAACCATCACCCCTTGTCCTGTCACAACAGGCCCTACTGAACAGATGTACCATGTCACTCAGCCTCTCTTTGTCAGAGGGATGTTCTGGTCCCCTCATCATCTCCATAGCCTTCTTTTGTACCCTCTCCAGTAGCTCCCTGTCCTTTTTGACCCTGGGAGCCCAGCACCACACACAATATTTCTGATGAGGTAGGAGACAGAGCAGAGGGGCAGGAGAACATCCCTCTACCTGCTGGCAGCACTTCTCGTGATACACCCCAGGATGCTGTTGGTTTTCCTGGCCCAGGGGCACACTGCTGGTCATGGTCAACCTGTTGTCCACTGGGACTCCCAGGTTTTGCCACATTACCTGTTAGATTAGGATGTTAATACATTTGAGGCTGGAAACCTCCTGAACCTGCAGCTCTTACGGTCACAGACCTGAAAGCCCACACAAGTGACAAGTGACCTGGCTCAGCAGTCGTGATTAATCTGAATTCAACCTTCTGCTTGATCTGGGATGTTAATGTGACTCTGCACGTGCCCTGTGCTCTCCCCACAGCACGGGCTTTCTCCTTTAGTCCTCTCTGGGCTACCAGATGCTTTCTTTGCTTCCAACATATGGACTCAATTACTGTCCTTCTCCCTTGATTTCCTGCCTCTCTGGGTTTCCTGAAACTCATCCCCTTCTCCTGGCAGCTCCAACTCCCGCAGTGAGATCCTTTGCAACTCTCGCATTCCTCCCTCCCTGCCTGCCTCCCTCCTGCTGTTTTACTGCCTCAGACGAGGTGGTCCTGATCCAGGGCACGCACAGATAAGGCAGCAGACCCACACTGACACTGTGGCTGAGCCCAGAGACCCCAAGGGCTTGACTTGCTACAACAAAACTAGCCAGCCCCCATTTACTGGGGTGCTCAGTGTCTGACATGGCTGTGTCCCAGCTCCTCTGGACAGAGGTCCCCACCTTGCCTCACTGTTGTTCCTAAATCACCCCATAGTTTTCAGCCATCTGGTTTATTTGCAACATTCAGGATCGGTGTTTTTTGGGGGGGTTTCCCCCATTTCCTTCTGAGGCCATGGGCTTTCTGAGCCCTTGCACTTTGAAAGGAGCATCAGACTGCTCTGGCTTACTCCTGGGTGCTGTTCAGCTCCTTTCTTGTCATTACTCCTATGGAAAAGAGATGTGCATGCACTTTCTGCCTTTAAAAGCATTTGAGTAGATGAGGGGAGAAGGAGCCCTGTTCTCCATCAATACTCTCTCAACCTCTGTCTGCTGCTCTGGGGGAGGCCCAGGCACTGCAGCATCAGGGTGCTGGGAACCCTAAGAAATCTGAGCTTGTTTCAAGGGGCAGGGAGGGATGGAAATGGTTAAGTCACACAAACGAACAAGTTAATGATTCCCATCCCCTCGCTGGCATGCTTCACTCTTTGGAAGGGGGTCTGGCCAGCAGCTGTGCCAGCAATTGTAGCTCAAAAACAGTATTTTCTTTCTGTGTCAGCTTTCATCCATGGCCCCTTTGGATTCCCCTGGCTCCTGTGGACGCCGGCGTTTCCAGGGCTCCTTCAAGTCCCTGTGACTGTTTTCTCTCCTGTACCCAGCAATAGAGTTAGATGATGGGGGAGGTGGGATGAAGGCAGAACTGTTTGCTCTCTGCCCCATCCTACCCCAAGCAGAGGAGAGCCTTTTTCCCAGGATCAAAGTGACGTAGAAGCATTTTCAAATGGAAGGAAAAGCTGCTTCCCCTGTGCCTCTGAATCCAGGAGTTCAGGGGAGCAGCGTCGGGTACAGCGCGGGGGAAGAGCCCACACACAGATACCTGCAGCTGAGCAGTCCTTCAGCTGGCTTCAGATGCAGGGGCCTTATTGTAATACATATGTATATATAGCTTGGATGTTATTATATATCATATAATAAGCTGTATTACAATGCATTGGACACTGTGGGGCAAGGTTCTCTCATCTGAGGTCGCTGAGCCCCAGCAACAGGCACATGGGAATCAGTTGTCCCTGTGGCTGCTGTTTCAGCTTCCCCAAGAGGGATGGTGCCCAATCTCAACTGGACCACCTTTCCCATGAGGAGGAGTAACACTTTAGGATCTGCTGAGTGCCATCAAGAGCATCACCTTAAATGTGTAGCACCTCCCTAATTTCCTATGTGCCTTTTTCTCATATCTTTTCTTATTGCAGGCAGTGCTGGATGCACAGAGAGAGAAAAGACCAAACTTCTCAGATCAGATGAAATATAACAGGTGATTGCAAGTCTCTGAGCACTCTAAAGGTGGAGGGGATATAAGTGAAGCGAGGCAGGGATCCAAATAACCAGTATCACAGCATCCAGCATCCTTCCTCAACCTTTTTGTCCCATTTTTCTGACCAAGTCTGAAGTCCATCACCCTGTCCCCCCCTTGGAAACCTTTCACAACAGACCAGATTCTTTGCTTTGGGCAATTGGATGTGTAAGAAATTAGAAAGCTGTAATAGATGCCAGTGGCTTACTGCTGTAGCTCAAACCAGCCTCCTCGAGACTTTGAGAGCCCTCATGAGTGAATTTGGACTGGTTTGCTCCAAGCAGGAGGAGGTCTGGGGGCTCTAAATCTCTGACAACGTCACAGCGGTGAGTGTTGTGTCCCTCCTAGGAGTGCCCCCCTGCCCACAAGCCTCACAATCCTCACAGGCTCCCTTCACTCCCAAAAACTATTTTTGGTAGCCTGGTTTCCTACCCTGGGCTTCTCCCAGTATAACAGAGCTGTCCCTGTTCCCCTCAACCGTGCTCCTGGGGTGCTGGGTGAGCAATGTGGGTCAGCCTGACGGGGGCAGTTTGCCGGCAGGTGGCAAGCCTGTGCAGGCTGCGCAGGCAGGATCTCGCAGATGCTTAATGGGATTTTATAGCTCTGGGTTTCATCAGGAGCTGTTGTCAGGGAAACAGAGCTCTGCAGAGAGCCCGAGCACTGGGTGTTAACCCCCTCGGTGCCGCGGGAGGATGCACAGGGTGAGGAGCAGCACCAGGCTCCTCGTTTGGAGGCTGTCGGGAGTGATTTGTGCCTGGAGCTCACGACCTCCGCCTGGCTTTGCTGAGGTTGTGGTAGTGTACTGCTTTGGCCCTGGGAGGGGGGCTCAGTGGCCTCTTAAAATCTGTTCCTGTGCTCTGGGAGGGGGTGCAGGGGCGTCTGTCCTCTGCCCAAGTGTCCTGATCCTCTTGTTTCAAGCTTCCCACCCAGAGAAAGGACAAGGAGTGAGGATGGGTGCAGGTCTCTCAGGTTCCCAGCTTGAGGGGGAAAGGAGGAGAGGGAGTGTGGGGTGTGGAAATGTCCTACTAACTCCTGGTCCCAGCACATCTCACTCTACTTAGGCACCCCTGGGTCTGCAGCTGGACAGGAGAGGGCACCGGAGCTGCGTTAGGCCCTGGGTGGTGGCAGCACATGTGTCACCCCTGCACATGGCTCCCCGAGGGGTGACATCCCTGTTGCCAGGGAGGGAGGGCAGATGAAGCCAGGCTAATCTCCTTAGTGGCCCAAGTGCCATCAGGAGAGTGAAAGGGAGATTAGAGAGCAGGGTGGTATTAGCAACCAGGGATGCTCATTGGAGAGGAGCGAGGAGCCAAGTGAGCCCAGCAGAGAGGGAGAAGCAGAGACCCTGGGGGAGATCAGGGGAGAAGCCAGGGGAGCTCTGTCGGCACTAAATAACCCGACAGCTGGGGGCTGCAGAAGTGAAAAGCTTCAGACAACATGGCTAAAAATCCCAGCAGAGGCATCCCCACCCCCTCCTCCCCAGGAGGAAGGTGTTGCCAGGCAGTCTGGGTCCTAATCCATTCCCTCCCACCCAGGGAGAGGAGATGGATGCCTTCATACACACACACACCACCCCATCCCACCCCCCTGTCGTACCCGTGGGGCATGGAAACATTCCCTTAAAGCATATCCAGAGGGAAGAGAAACCCACTGGTCTTCACCCCATACCTGGGACACATGGCTGTGGAATTACTTGTTGGTGTTTTCTGTAACACCAGGGGCAAAAGATGCTGATTTTGGTAGTAGAGGAGGGTGTGAGGCTGATGCTCGCAAAGCCTCCGTGAAGGAGTCCAGGTGTTGGGACCCATCCCCTGTTCCTGCCACGTGGGACTCACAGGGACCTGTGTTTTCTCTGCAGGTGACAAACAGGGCCAGAGTGATGGATGTTTCACAGGGAGCTTTGCAGTCCAGCAGGCTTCCCTGCTGGCACAGGGAGCATGGCAGGGTAAGTGCTGCTTACTGGTCTGTGTCACCTCTGCGCTTCTTCCCACGGGGAAGGGGAAAAATGGTGCCTATTATGACTGCTTGGTGTTTGTTCCTTCCCCTCAGCTGCCAAGGAAGGTGTGGTGTGGTTCACATACACAGCTGGTAGTGCTGCAGTTGCTGACATGTTACTCTTTTTAATCCATATCCAAAATGCTTCTCCTCCATTCATGTGGACTTTCTCTTAGAATCTTCTAGAAGGGATCTTTCAAGGCCATTTAGCCCAAACCCTCTGCAATGAACAGGGACATCTAGTTTCCTGGTGACACCAAGCTCATTGGGGCAGTTGACACAGCAGAAGGAGAGGAAACCATCCAGAGGGATCTGGACAGACTTGAAAATTGGACCTGGGTGAACCTCATGGGATTTAACACTACAAATTATAAGGTCTCACACTTGGGGTGGAGCAATCCCAGATATAGATACAGGCTGGGAGAAGAGCTCCTGGAGAGTAGCCCAGCTGAGAAGGACCTGGGGGTCCTGGTGGGTGAGGAACTGCCCATGAGCCAGCAGGGAGTTCCTGCAGCTCGGAAGGCCAATGGTCTCCTGGGCTCCATCAGCAGAGGGTGGCCAACAGGGACAAGGAGGGGATTGTCCTTCTCTACTCTGCCCTCAGGAGGCCCCATGTGGAGAACTAAATCCAGAGCTGGGGACCCCAAGTCAAGAGAGATGTGGAGCTGCTGGAGAGGGTTCAGAGGTGGGCACAAAGATGATCAGGGGGCTGGAGCAGCTCCCCTGTGAGGACAGGCTGAGGGAGCTGGGCTGGGGCAGCCTGGAGAAGAGAAGGCTGCGGGGGGACCTCACTGCAGCTGCCAGTACTTAAAGGGAGAGCATGGACAGGAGGGAATCAGATTTTTACAGGGACAGGACAAAGGGGAATGAACTGAAGCTGGAGGAGGGAAGGGTCAGGTTGGAGATCAGGGGAAGTTCTTCCTGGAGAGAGTGGTGAGGGGCTGGAGCAGGCTGCCCAGAGAGGTGGGGGATGCCCCAAGCCTGGAGGTGTTCAAGGCCAGGTTGGATGGGGCCCTGGGCAACCTTGTCTAGCTCCAGGCCTGGGGGTTGGTGGCCCTGCCTGTGGCAGGGGGGTTGCAACTTGATGATCCTTGGGGTCCCCTCCAGCCCAGACAATTCTGTGATTGTGTGATCTAAACCTGCCCTGCTCTAGTTTAAACCACTGCCTCTCATCCTATCACTCCATGCCCTTACAAACAGTCCTTCCCAGCTCTCCTGTAGGTCCTTTCAAGGACTGAAAGGGACTCTGAGGTCTCCCCAGAGCCTTCTCTTCTCCAGGCTGAACAAGCCCACCTCTCTCAGTCTGTCTTTGTAGGAGAGGGGCTCCAAGCCTTAGATCATCCTCATGGCCCTCCTCTGGACCTGCTGCAAGAGGTCAATGTCCTTCTTGTGCTGAGGGCTCCAGACCTGGATACATCACTGCAGTGGCAGTCTCACCAGAGCAAAGGGGGAGAATTCCTTCTCTTGATCTACTCTCTATCACATCATCCCCCAGCCTGCACTGGTAACGAGGATTGTCCCAACCCCAGTGTAGGACTTTGCACCTGTCCATGTTGAACTTCCTTGTTCCACGGTGAGGAAGCAGAATTGTACTCTTGATGTCCATGAGTTGTGGTCAAGGCAGGACTGTTATGCTTCTTCTAGAAAGACCAAGAGAGATGGAAACAGTCATGATGGTGGTGGAGGTGCCCTCAGGTGCCAGAAGCTACAGGAAAAGAGAGAACAGGGGCTTGTGCTGTGCTAGGGGCAGAAGGGAGAGAGATCAAGAGGGTTTGGAAAAGGAGACAGCTTGGAAGCAGGTTTATAAATGAGAGAGGGTTCGAGGAGAACAGTGTGAAGGAGATGTTAGAGTAGCTTGTGTGCTGCTGAAGGTGGTCCCTGTATGGGATACTTGGGGTAGAGAAGGAAGCAGAGAGAAACAGGACCTAAAGTGGGAGTGAGGACATGTGGTGCTAGATCAGTACCCCAGAAGTGGCCACAATCTGGTGATCAGCCCAGAAGAGTGGGGAAGGAAGATTACCAAGAATTTGGAAAAGGAAAATGAGAGTAGAAACGTAGAAGATAAAAGGCTGTGAGATGGGGGGCGGGGGAGAAGCGTGGAGAGAAACTTCCAGTCCCATTTGAGCAGCCTGCAGGGATTTGAGGTACGGGAGTGCTCTGCCAGATGTCCTTGGTGGGGTCAGCTTGGCCTCACTGCCCTGTCAACCCCTCATCATGGTGTCTGGGGTGCCTGTGGTCCTGCACCAGCAGTGGGGGCTGTGTGTGGCAGCAGCACAACACCTGTATGTGTGTATGGCCATGACACCACACGTGCTGCCATGCTCTGCCTCAGCAGTCAGTGCCAGTGTCCCCTGTGTCCTGTTGACATCTCCCTGACTTGGTGTCAGCCTCTGGCCCTTCCCCTGGGCAGCACTGTATGCTCTGATCACAGGAAGTTCTCCTGCTCTACACAGAAGCCTTCACAACCATTTCAGACCCAGCTTCCCTTGGAGGAGGAGGATTTCCCTTTCCACACCTGCAAAAACAAGGGGCCCTGACTCACTGCCTGTGGGGTGCTGCCTTTTTGGGGTGCCAGCTGGTGGGGTGTGCATCCCAGGCACTCTACCTCTCACCTGGAGAGTTCCTTCCCTGCTGTCTGGGACTTCCCCTCTTTTGCTCCTTTCAGAAGGTGATTTCAGCATGGCCTGATGTCCTGTCGTGGCTCATCACTGGTGGGCAGCTCCAGGGATGAACATCTGCCTGCGGATGGGAAGTGGTGAGTGAATTGATTTTTCTTTGTTTGTGTGCTCAGCTGTTGCTTTACCTCCTCAACTGTCTTTATCTCGACTCTTACCCTTTAATTCTTCCCCTCCACCCCCATCCCACTGCAGTGGGACTGAGAGGCTGTGTGGGGCTGAGCTGCCTACCGGCATTAACCAGTACAGGTCCCAAGCCAGTACTGGTTTTGGCATTGCCACGTGGTGCTCCAAGAGCCTGCCTTGGCAGAGGATTCCACAAGAGCTGGTCCTCCTCCCCATGAACCTCCTGTCTAATGCTTTGTTGTCCACAGGAGCTCTCCCAGTGGGACGTACTGTCCTTCTCCAACACCAGCTGCCAGGACATTTCGCTGTCCCTTGTCATGGCTGCCAAGGAAGACAGGGGCTCAGTGTGTGAGTCTTGTCAGCTCTGATCTCCAGCTCCCGCCCTGCCCAGGCAGCTGGATCTGTTTGGCCACCAGCAGCTCTGTCCCTAGACAGTAAAGGAATGAGCAAAGCCACCAGGCTTCTGCTTAATAACTTAAACCCCCCCTGTGGGGGAGCGAGGTCAGCAAAAGGAGAGTGCTGCACCAGCGGACACACACACAATAACCCAGTGTCCTCCAGTCTGCCTTGGAGCTTGTCCTACCCTTAGAGCTTCAACCAGCTGATTCAGAATTGGTTTGTAGTTGAAGTGACTCAACCCATGTCCTTTTTTTTGTGGCCTTGACGTCACCCATGTGCCATCTGCTCCCCACCGGACAGCAAAGTGAAGGCAGAAAATCAATCGCAAATCCATTGCTGCTGGCCCAGGCAGCCAGGGGAAAGAGACCGAGGGTTTAGCTGGATGAGGGGACTCTTCTTCCTCAAACAGGATGAAGCTGTAGTCCATGGAGCAGGCAGACCCCTCATCCCATTGCTCAGGCTGCTGCCTGGTTAGTGGGAGGGAGGCAGATGCTCGAGTTTAACCCCAAACCACACTGGGGATTTTAGGCCGCAGCCCTTAGCTGTGGGAAAAAAGATCTGTGTATGCCATGGAAGGAGGAAGCGATTTGAGTCTTTCTGAAATGTTTTGTCAGTCCTATACAGAGCCACTCAGATCAGATCTGCTGGGGATGACCAAAAATTGTGTCTTTAGGCACAGGTTTCCAGCCACAGGATCCCTCAGCCAAGCCAGAAATAGTCATTGCCCAAGATGCTACTAATGTTTAGTAGCTCCAATGTCGTTCTGCTGCTGAAGATGGCTTGGAGAGCAAGTTGATAAAGCACACCTGGATTTTCAAAGGGGTGTCTTGCAGTTCTGTAGAGTCTCCCAAAGAAGTTAAGCTCCCATGGGGTAGGAGAGGAGGTTGTGGCCTGTTAACCCACTATTTAACAGGCTAAAAGGCAGGAAGCCAAATACAGTGGGAAGACAGTGAATAGTATGAATATTTCTGATAGCATTTCAGTAGGAAATAGGCAGAAGGACCTCACCTTGGATGCTTGGTGGCTTATAGCACCTTGAAGTCTTGCCCTTTTACCTCTGCAGGAAAAGGAATGCTCTGACCTGACCACTGTCACTTGGAGGAAAACATGGGGGTGTATAAGGTGTCCATGGCAGTGTCAGCCCAGTGCAGTTAAAAACCAAAAGCCCCCTCAGAGGTGGAGAAATCCCCAGGAAAGGAAGGAGAGGAAGGAAAAGCAACCACAGTGGTAGCTGCTTTTTTTTTTTTTTAATTTTATTTTGTTTTAATGTCCTGTGCTGCCTGTGGCTCTGGTTCCCCTGCCTGAGGAGGGACATCGCAGAGGCGGGTGTGAGGATGACGGGGTAGACCGGGGGCTGCTTAATTCAGGAAAAGGACATGAATGAGACATGTGAAATTATAAACTGGAGATGTTTGTGTCTTGTCCACAAAGAGCTTGAATGGAGCTG
>VXBZ01001799.1:15313-28903 GCA_013399135.1 Heliornis fulica | reverse complement strand
GGATCAGCTCCAAAATTGCCACAATTTCCTGCTTTCTCCCTTCCTTAACAGAGGATGCTGCGCCGACCCTCCCCCCCCTTGCTCCCCTCCACGCATTCCCTGCCGCTTCTGTAATGCAATTACAGGGGGGCTGTAGAGGGCCTGGATGAGAACCAACCAGATCATGACTTTGCAAAGGCAGGAGTGAAAACTAGGGGAGAGGAGTAGGGGAAGATCTGTTGCCTCCCAAAGCTTGGGTGAGTTTTACTTCCAGCCAGTGGAGATGCTGGGCTGCTGCTCTGCCAGGCAGAGGCAGAACAGAAGGACACAAAGTCTCTAAAATGGGGACTGGGGGCAATGTGTCCCCACACCCAGGAGCTTTCCTAGCCCTCCTGAATGAGACAGAGCTGAGAACAGTATTATTTCACCCATCCCCTCCTGCTGCCCCCCATGCCCCAAACATGCTGGGATGGATATTTTAAGAAATTCTTTGGAAAGGTTATTGTGCTTATTTGTCAGATCTCTGAGTTTCTGTAGGCGGCCGTGGCATGTGCTCAGCTGTGCAGGAAGCAGATGGAGAGAGAAAAATTAAACTAATACACGTAACACCTGCTAAATTACCTAGAATAGCATTTCTATACATAACATGGTGATGATGAAACTCCCAGTGTTAGGGGGCTCTCCAGAATGAGACACACATCCCACCACTGGGATATTTCCCTTTCTCCTCAGAACCTTCTTCAGCTTTTGTCCCACCTGGCATGGTCTGGATGGCTCAGACTCCAAGGATAGTCACAAATGCTGATCAAGGCATTATTGGCCCAGGATGGTCAATAAGGGAAGGAAACCATCAGCTGAAGAGGGCTATGTGATCTGGAAAGGAGACATGATATGGAAACTGCTGCAATTTGGGCAGTTTGCAGACAAAGGGGTGAACCCTGCAAGCAGTAGTGCTCACAGGCATCGCACACGGCATGGGGGACCGGCTCTGCAGTCTCCTGGCTGTGCAAGGGATGTTCATGTGGACACTTGGCTACAAAACCTTCAGCTTCTAGTCCCATGATCAGATCAGCTTCACAGGGAGAGGGGGGTGAGAGCAGTTATCCTGGGACATCTCCTAAAACCAGTGTCAAAACAGCTTCTGCGTGTCCTAGCACTGCAAATCCTCTCCAAAATTGCAGCATGGGGCTGTAGCCCGTGCTCGGAGTCAGGCAATGAGCAGCCTCATAATGCTTTCAAGTGACATTTGAAAGGAAACCACCATCACAGAATCATAAAACCACTGAAGCTGGAAAAGATATCTAAGATTATCGAGTCCAACCATGTTCCTGCATGCCACATCTACACAACTTTTTATATCCCTCCCGGATAGTGAGTCTGTAACTGCCCTGGGCAGCCTGTTCAAGCACCTGACAACCTTTTAGATGAAGAAATGTTTCCTGCTATCCAACTTAAACCTCCCCTGGCACAACTTGAGGCCATTTCCTCTTGTCCTGTCACTTGTTACTTGGGAGAAGAGACCAGCACCCACTTGGCTACACCCTCCTTCCAGTTAGTTGCTGAGCTTTCCCTAAGCCTCTTCTTCTCCATAATAAACCCCCCAGTTCCTCTGCCACTCCCCATCAGTCTTGTTCTCCTCACCCTTCACCAGCTTCATTGCCTTTCTCTGGACCCACTTCAGCACCTCAAAGCCACGAGCCTCTGAGGGATCTTCAACCTTTCCTGGTTCAAGACCCACCAGGGCAACACCAAACCTGGCAGATACAACCACCTGGCCCTTGCTGGGCTTCCATGGTTTATTCACAAGGTTTTTACTGAGAAAAGACACACAGACATGCTGGGGATGGTGTAAGTTGCATTATCAGGCATGAACAAAAACTTCAACACTCCCCAAAAGACAACTTGTCTCCTGGACACCCCAAAACCTGTCACAAACTGGTGTTCTGAGCTCTGCAGACCCAGACACAATCAACCTTCCCTTCAGAGCAGAGCCTCTTTGCTACCACAACTCCTCCTCCTCTCAGGGGTCTGCAACCCACACTGAAGCCCAATGGCTCTCAATCTTAGGAGAGCACTGTGTCACTCATGTTATGGCTATTTCTGCAAAGGAATGACCCCAAAGGGATTTCCACAGAGTGCTATGATTTTTTCAGGCTGCTGAGCTCTGCTCACACCTTCCTCAGGCCCTGAGCTGGCAACTGAGAACAGTCCTCGAGGAACCACTCAATAGTCAAACATCTGCAAAGGCATATGAATGCAAACCAGCCAGAACAAGCAGTAATTGTTACAGCTTTTTTGATTCACCAGACAAACATGTAGAAGAACCTAACCTGACAAAGCAAATACCTCTGTTGCCTTCAACCCTTGAGTGCATTTGGGATGGAAACCCAGGGATTAATCATGTCCTGAACTTTCCAGAGTGTCAGTTCTTCTGCTGTTCCTCTCACCCCTGTCAACAAGGAGCTGAGGGTGGGAAGCCTGTGCAACCCAGAAGTGCCAGCAACTGCTCCCAGGGCTCCTGACCTTCCCAGGAACCGTGGTGACACCAGCTGCTGTGCACATCCCACTACTTGCATGCTCTCCAGGCCACACCTCTCCTGACAACTGTGGCTCTTTTCCCTTTTCAACCTGTTTCTCCCATGCTGCCCATCCACTCCTTCAGTTACCCCTGGCTTCTAAAAGCTGCTGAGGTGTTTCAAGTAGATCCAGAGGCCAGGTGGACATTTCTGATATGTTACTCTTCAGCCATTTACATGAAAATCAGCTGGGAAAGACCCTCATTGGTGTCTCCTGACTGTGAGAGGTTCAGTTGCCAATCATCAGCTCGCCTGCCACTGTCTCTCATCACATGGGTGGCTGGAAGTTGCAAAAGCTGCTTGTTCTGCTGCTGGGTTGGAGCTGGGCACAGACTGGGATGCTGTGTGGGATAGTGGTTGTGCTGGGGAAGGGTTCAGAGAAAGCAGAAGGATCACAGGAAGACCCCCACTGCGTGGTACACAGGAGAGCAGCAAGAACAGATGTGATGGTAACATGAGTGTCCCTGACAGGCTTTAAGAGTGTCTCATGTGAACTTCATGAGGTTCAACAAGGCCAAGGGCAAAGTCCTGCACTGGGCCACTCCCCAGGATCAGTACAGCCTGGGGGATGAATGGATGGCGAGCAGCCCTGAGGAGAAGGACTTGGGGGTAGTGGTGGGTGACAAATAGGACATGAGTAGGCAATGTCCACTTGCAACCCAGAGATGCAGTCATATTCTGGGCTACATCCCAGCAGCATTCCCAGAAGGTCGAGGAAGGGGATTCTCTCCTTCTGCTCCACTTTCCTGAGACCACCCCTCAGGAGCACTGTGTAGAGCTTAGAGAAGCACATGACAGATGTGGAGCTGTGAGTGCAGAAAAGGCCACAGAGCAGCTTCCCTGCTATGGAAAAAGGCTGAGCACTGAGGTTGTGTTACCTGGAGAAGAGGGGGCTCCAGGGAGACCTTCTTATGACCTTTCAGTACTTGAAGGGGGCTTATAGGAAAGCTAAAGTTTTGTACCAGGACCTGTTGTGACAGGACAAGAGTTTTAAACTGCAAGAGGGCAGGGTCAGACTAGTCATAAGGAAGAAATGTTTTACAATGAGGGTGGGGAGGCCCTGGCACAGGGTGCCCAGAGAAGCTGTGGCTGCCCCTGGATCCCTGGCAGGGTTCAAGGCCAAGTTGGATGGGGCTTGGGGCATCCTCGGCTGGTGGGAGGTGTCCCTGCCCATGGCAGAGGGTGGGACTGGAGGGGCTTTGAGGTCCCTTCCCACTCAAACCAGTCTGTGGTTCTATCAAAAGATGCTGGAAGAGCCATGGTGAGGCACAAGAGGGACAGAGGGGTCACAGTCACAGGGACACAGGGACAGGAGGGACAGGGCTGCTGCAGGCTGCAGCTCGGCCAGCACCTTGCCCAGCATGTGCTGGTTTCCACAACATTTCCAGTTAAAGAGTAGACAGAAGGTAAATCCAGCAGTGTCTAACAGCACATCCCCACTGGTGCAGTCGTTGCCTGGGCTTCACAGCACTTGCTACTGTATCAACTATAATGTTACACAAATTTGCCATGTAAATTCCTATGGGGTTACGACACCCACAGACACACTTGTGGCTGCTTGGTTAGTTAGTTCTTGGGTTGTTTGGGTTTTTTGAAGGACATGCTAAAGCCTGCATCTGTGGCCAGTTGTCTTTCTGCTGTGTAAGCCCAGGAATGTCCATCTCTCCCTCTGCCTCCAGCTGCTGCATGCTCAGGGATGTCCCACCCAGATATGCAACATATGGGGCTCCCTTGGTGGGAGCATGTCCTGGTACACTAGGATGCTGCTTTCATGTTGCATATGTTTCTTGTTGCATTCAAGGGGTGATGGTTTAAAAATAGACGGAGGGAGATTTAGATTGGATATTAGAAAAAAGTTCTTGAAGAGTGCTGGAGCACTGGAACAGGTTGCCCAGAGAGGTGGGGGATGCCCCATCCCTGGAGAAGTTCAAGGCCAGGTTGGATGAGGCCCTGAGCAACCTGATCTAGTTGGGGGTGTCCCTGCTTCTTGCAGGGGGGTTGGACTGGATGTCCTCTGGGAGTCGCTTCTAACCCTAATCATTCTATGATTCTATGATTCTGTGTTTAAGGACTACCCTCCAAACACCTTTTTTCCCATCCCTGTCCCCCAACATGCACAGGCAGACTGCTGTCAGTCCAGCAAGCCCAACTCTTGGAGTTCAGGCATGAAAATAAATTTTTAAAATAATTAAACTCCCCACCTTTTCTTCCTTGCTCTCCTGTGGGCACTGCTGCAGTATGCCCACAGTCAGCCCCGAATCCTCCTGCTGCAGTCTCCCTCTGCACAGCTTGAGGGATGATGGCTGGGGTCAGACAGCACAGCCCTGATGCTGTTAAATGGGTGACTGAAGCAAGAATCAGCTGTGTCCAGCCTGGGAGGGGGGAGCCTGACTCACAACCACTTGGGAACCAGTAACACTGGGAGATTTAGTATTAAAGAAAATTAATTGTGAGGGAGAGGAAATGACACTCTGTATCTTCTTTGCATGCTTTGTTCCTCCTCTGGAGTAACCAGGGATTCCCACACTGCTCCCCATTTCCTTGTAGGAGGTGTTTCCCACAGCTACTCCCTGGGGTCCCTCCTGCATGGGATCTCCTTTAAGCCTACCCACATGGCTTGAGATCACCTCCAGATCTTCCACAAGCTGCCCAGAACATAGCAGCTCTTCCTAGCCAGGGCTGTCTCACCCTTCCCCATCCACCTGTGAGCAACACAGAAGAGCTCCCACTCCTCCAGGAAGGAAATCCTGACCTGAGCCCGGGGTTTTCCTCAGTAAACAATCACACAGACATCAAAACAAGGAGCTGCTGATCAGGCAAGTACCACAAACAAGCAGAGCCAGATCTCTGTTCCTTCAGCAACTAGTGAAAAAGCATCAAGGTGGGTCCCTTGTAGCAGTCCTAGTCTCTGTGTTCTCCCCCGCCATATGCTCCCCACTCCTCCCCCGCAGGGAAACCCCATGCTGATGATCCCACAGGGTTGCCCTGAGACACAGTCGGACTGGGCAATGGACAATTTGTCACTGTAATCTCCACTACAGCCACTGATCTGATTTGTCTAGGAGCAGCATCTGCTGCTCAGTAGCATTCTGTATTCATTGACATTTGCCCAGAGCCAGCCTGGGTGCAGCTTTTCTTGCTTTTTTTTTTTTTTTTTTCCCCAGAAAACAAAATACAAGCATCATTACAGGAATTAATCTATCCTCCTGTTTTTCCCAAACAAGATTAATTGAGAATTGCTCTACTCAGGTCTCTGATTCTCTACCACATTTTCAAAGGATATTGTCTGAGCTCTTATCTCCTGAGCACGTGCTCTCCTGTGTTTTAGAACAAAGAACAAATTCTCTTTGTTATCTCATAACAGCCCTCTGAATGCAGCCATGTAGGAGATCAAGAGATTGAGCTGACTGAGTTTTGCATGGTTCCAGGTGCTCAGAGATATGTGGGATTTGTTTTGGTGGGCACAGCAAGGCTGAGAAAACAGGATTGTTCCCTTCTCACACTCCTATGTAGACAGCAAAGAGGAAATCACCGCGTGGGTTTAAGACTGTTTCTGGCTCTGGGTCCATGCCGGATTCCCTCCGGCATCCATTCAAACCACAACCCTAAGCTGCTTGGTCTTTATGGCCATTTAATTTGGGTCAGGCAAATGCAGTCATTAACATGTACTTTTTTTTTTTTCCTCTCCCTTTCAGCAAAGAGGTGCCATGTGTTCACCAAGCATCAAACAGAGTCCTGCACTCCAGGAAGCTCACGGTACTCATCAGCACGAGACACGGTTGTATGTGAGCTAACACAGGGGAGAGTAACAGCAGGCAGAGCTCTGGGAGCTGCCCTTACACCCTCTTTACTATCTGTACTACCAAGCAGTGCCCAGGGAATTCACCTACCAGACATTGAGATGCTGGGAAGAGCATGATGGGGGGTGGGGGCAGACTGCTCTCCTGGATTTGCTTGTTTGATCACCAGAGAGATGCCAAGGTTGGTCACCGAACATATGACAGCACTTCCTATTTCCTTTAGTCTCCTAACAAAGGGTCAGTATAAAAACCTCTCCCTTGATTTAACTTAAAATAGGATAAAAGAAATGGGGGAAAAATACCTCTACACAAGCTGTTTAGTTTCAAATGTGGAATTCAAATCCTCTGAGTTATTTGAGTACCAGAAGGTACCTGGGCAAAGACCCTCTCCAAACCCAGGGGCCAGCCCAGGCAGCCCACCTGTTTTAGGGACAACCAACTGTTTTAGGGATGAGTGAGGACACCCAGGTCACAGACCATGAGGGGTAACATCATGGCTCATGCACCAGAACCAGTGTGTAGTGTTAGTCCAGCTCCCCAGGAATGGAGCCTGAGGCTGTCTTTCCTCCTGCTCTCTCTTCCCGCTCCATCTGATGCCACTCCCATTTCAGCTCTGGGAAGGGAATGGAGTTTGTAAAAAGATACAGGCAGAGCCACAGGGCCATGACCTGAGAAAAGGTCCTTGTCACTGAGTTAAGTACGTCTGCTCTGCATCAGCACCGTGTCTTGAAGAGCTCTGGCACGATGCTAGAGGAGCAGTAGGGTTTGCTCTGATGGGGCTCATTTAGTCACTTCTTGTAGCAAAACTATTACAGCTGCTCTGGTGCACTTCTGTATTAGCAGGGTTTTCCAGTTAATTGTCATATGAACTAGAGCGTAAATGGTTAGAAAGATTTTTCTTGATTAAAATGTTGCCAGTGATGGGGAAATTAACAGAGCCCAGAGAAAACTGTTCCAGCAACAGCCCTGCTTTAAAGCCCGTGGCTGGTTTCTAGGGGAGCACTTATGTGCTTTACATCAAACCCTCACTTTGTTTTGCCTTTTTTCAGCTGGAAGAGCCTAGGCACATGGCTTAATTGCTGCAACTAGTTTGTTATCATAGTCTCTTAATTTTTCTGTGAAGATTAATTATCAAACCAGACCCAGGGAAAGACTCTGGCACTATCAGCTGCTGCAGATGTTTAACTGTGACCTTGGGCACCGAAATCCAGGACCCAACATTCCCTGTTACAGATTCAAACCTTCACAGGAGCTACCCGAGTGGCCACCTGAAGAACCTCAAAGGACCAAGACACAAGCTCCAGAGACGCAGCATCTGACCCAGACACCCGGATAGCTCCAAGGGTATAAATCCTTGGGCATGCCCCAAGAGAAGTAACCTCATGTATAAATTATCCTGCAGCCAGTCTCCTCATGCACAGTAATCTCTTGTTGGGGTATTTCCAGAGGGAAGTGGACTCCCAGCTCAAGTCCTTTCTTACCCTGATGATACTCAAGGAAGTTCACCCTCTAAAGAGGATCCCTGGCCCTGCCTATGAACTGGAAGATGGGAGGTGTGAAGGGTGACTGATCAACATTTTCTTGTCAATGTTTTCTCACTGAGACAGAGGCAAGAGTGCACACAGGCAAGAAAGGAGTACCTGCATGGGACGCTGGGCTCTGCTCTGCTGCTGCTTATCTTTTTGGCTTCACATGTAAATTGGCAAAAATTTGGCTATGGTTTTGAGAGCAAGACCAAACCCTAGGAGACCCCCATTCCTGTCAGTGTCCATGTTTAATTTCCTCTTCCTCTCCCTCTATCCCATTGCCCAGCTGCAGTGGAAAGCATGCCAAAGGTGGACCAGTGGTCCACCTCATGTTGGAGATGGCACTTCCCAAGGAATGCTAGAAAGGCATCAAATTCTCCAACAACTTGAGCTGGATCCAGGGCTTCCAGTACTGGCACAGGATGCTCATCAAGGTTGTGGAAGCCCCATCCCTAGCAGGGTTCAAGGCCGAGTTGGATGGGGCTTTGGGCAACCTGATCTAGTGAAGGTGTCTCTGCCCATGGCAGAGAGGGTTGGAACTAGATTATCTTTGAGGTCTCTTCCAGCCCAAACCAGTCTGTGATTATATGATTATCCCACAGGAGAAAGCACATACAGCAGCATTTCATGAAGGACCTGCTCCTGCTGAGTTAGATGTGGCTAGGACATGTTTCTCTAGAGGGGCTTTAGGGACCTGAGGCTCATCTACTCAGCTTCTAGCAGCCACAGGAGTTTACACAGCAGTTTGATATCAGGTGCTCAAGCCAGAGCAGGCAACACAGAACTCAAGGCTTTAAGGCTGGTAAAAGGACTCATACAGTCATTTCCAGTGGCCTATGTGCGTGGGGGGGGGAATTAATTAGACTCAGGGCCTAGCCTAAATGTGCCAAATCTGCTGGGAAGAATGTTTCCCAGTCCTTTAACCATCTCACAACTTCATCTGGAGCCACCCCTCTATTCCTGACCATCCTCCTCGATCTATAGACACCAAAACCAGGCATACTATTGCTAACAGCAGCTGTCACACCATCATCAAACAGAACTGACACACAAACAGCCTAATTTCTACCTCTTCAGCTGGACAATTCTACCAGTGACAGGGAACACCTGTCCTCATTGCTACCAGTCAAGGACTTTCCAGCACTGAAAGTGGCATGTACAAGAAACCTTCACCAGACACATACACGGAGAAAGAGTCACTTACCCACTCGTTCCAGGTCTCTGGGTCTGTGAGAAGCGCCAGTCTGTGTTAGGCTGAGCTTGCTGCAGAGAAAATAGAACAGTTTTAATACTTCTGTTCTCGCCTTTGAAAATGAAAGTGAGCTGATCCTGGATTATTTCCATCTGGACTATCAGCATGTTCCTTCCAAGTAAAGAAAATCAATTAGAACAAAAAGAAAGACACACACACACCCCTTCCCTCCCCCTCCCTTTCCTCGGTATTTGTGAACCAGCATGAATACTGAAAAGCATGACAAAAACCATTCAGTGAGTAATCTTCCAAAGCAGCTCAGGAAACCAGGCTGTGAAAGAAACGAAGCATGAAATAAACTGATAAGGGCATCAATTCACTGGGAGCAATGGTACCAAAGTAACAAGCCTGGGGGAGTGAAGGAGTGGGGGCATTAATCGATACCAAAAAGATGGTTTTAATGCCAGAAGGTAAAATGATAACAGACCTTCCTAATCTGTTCTCCTTCTGTCCTGAAAAAGGCCTGCCTGAGATCTTGATCTCTCACATTGTATCTGAATGAGTTTTCCTAGATGCTGTGGCCTCAGAGCACTACATTTTTTTTTTCTGTCCACAGAGAAAAGAATAAACTTCCAACAGGAAAAGAAAAAAAAAATAAAATAAGCATTATTTGTTCAGGAGACATAGTAAACTTCAGACACAGCAGCACACTTTGTAACTTCATCAGTAAGCCCCCACACCACTTTCTGTGTTATTCTACTATCAGACAATGAACATTTTGTAAATAAGGAAGGACGTGAAGCAGGGTTGCATATTCCTGTTTGAATCATGTCTTTGTGAAGGGCACTAAATAGCAGAACTGTTTTCTCTCTCGGGAAGACGCATACTTCCGAAAACCATAATCTTCTTAATTAACTCCCAAACGATAACGTACTACCTGGGAAGGACAACATGTCTTTCTGTTACCTTAGGAATCAGCACTTCATAGTTCATACAGCAGAACATCAATTTTATAGGATTATTCTGCCTGTACATGCAATTACTAAGGCAAAGTGAAGATGGGTACAGCTGACCTAGATTTTTATTTAGTAGATGTGATTTCACTAATTTCTCCATAGCTTTGATGATTCTCATGAAAGAATATATTAGAATAAATTACTCCCCTAAAATAGAGGACCCACTGCTACCCATGCTGCATGCAAAGAAGCTGTTTAAATACTTGCCCTCCAGAATTCAGACACACGTTTTTGCACACTGACACACCATCTTGCACTAGATAAGCCCTTCCCATTTTTATTTTTCTTTTTAAATTCCTGCTGTAATTGCCACTTTCAAATTTAGGGCAGGCATTTATGCCACAAAATTGCTTTACTTTTTATATCCCAAAGTTTTAAAAGTTACAGCTAAATACAGCCACCTACATCTATATTTAGACAGCTGAACACAAGTTTTCAAAGCACACTGCTGCCTGGGTCTCTGTAAGCCCAAGGGCACGTAAGGTCACTGAGATCTTTGCAAAAAATGCCACCATGTTCAGTGCTGAGCAGTGAATTCAGCCCCTCACTGGAAACAACCAAACCAGAAAGTGATCATTTGCCAGGACGCAAACAGCAATAAATAACACTCGGGGAGTTGAGTGCACCCTTAAAGACAGCAAAAGAAACACCAACAAACTTTGCGTTCAAATAATTGTGTCACGGCTCCTACACTGTGCAGAAAAAAAGCACCTACACAGAAGCAAGAAGTTAAACACCCAAAAAGCACGTTCCTGACTGTGCTAAGAATCACTTCTAAAAGAAAAGAGTATGAACGGAGCCAAGGGAAAAACTCTCCACTTCCACAGGTCCACAGTCCTTCAATTGATAGTGCTGCCCAGCCCCTTCCCGAGCCAAACCTTCCACCTGCCACCACTCAGGCAGTGACAAACATTCCCTGAAGCCACCTTCTTAGGTAGAAGGACAGACAGAGAACAGCCAATTGGCCTGGATATTACAGACTGTTGCACTTAGTGGACACAGGACAGTAAGAAACACCCATCTCTTACCCCATCACAGGGACTCACTAAGGTGCTGGTCACCTGCTCATAAGCAGCCATGGTCTCCGCAGTGCTAGAATGGCTGAAAGGTTTTACAAAGAGGAAATCGCTCTGGTCAGACATGGGTGAGAAACAAGAGGTGTAATTCTGTGCCTGGGAGGTCAAGCCTGCTCCTCCCACGTCCAGGTACTTGATGAAGCCATCTGGCTTCATCTGTCCACGGAAATGGGATGCAGGCTTATGGCCAGTCCCCCGGCAGCAACCCATGAAGGTCCAGCTGGCAGCACCAGCTTTGAGACACCGGACAACCACCACAGCAAACATCACACAGGACACAAGGGAAATAGACACCAAGGAGATGATGAGGTAAAGTGTCAGGTTGGTATCCTTGGGAGAAGATTTGGGGAGGTCCAAGGACTTGGCAAAGTCCTGTATGCTATTTTCCTCTGGAGAAATTACTATTACCACAGAGGCTGAGAGAGATGGTGTCCCATTGTCCCTCACTTCCACCACCAGCCTGTAGGGATCTTCTGACTCTCTGAGAGCTTGTGAAACCCTTATCTCTCCAGAGCGACGTTCCACTTGGAAAGGCAAAGCCTCAGCTGTCTCCTGCAGCTGGTAGGACAGCCAAGCATTATGGCCACTATCAGCATCAACAGCTACAATTTTGGTGACCAGATAGCCAGGTTCTGCCAAGGCTGGGATGGTCTGGTGGAAGGCAGAGCCCTTGGGGACAGATGGGTAAACAACGATGGGGGCATTGTCATTCTCATCCAGGATGAACACATGGACTACAGCAGTGCTACTCAGCATAGGAGACCCAGCATCCTTCACCTCCACGGGCACCTGGAACACCTTGTCCTGCTCGTAGTCCAGAGCCCGCACGGTGTAAATGGTGCCATTGTCCTGGTCTATCCGGAAGTAGGTCGAGATGGGTATATCCTGCATCCCATTATCCAGGATGGAGTAAGACAGCCTGGCATTGCTACCTTCATCAGGATCAAATGCTGACACGGAAAAAACAGAAGTCCCAGGAAGGGAGTTTTCCTGAATGTGAGCTGTATCGAAAGGGCTGGAGAAATTTGGCGCATTATCATTCACATCAGCAATTCGGAGGTAAAAGGTTTTTTGTGTGGCCCTCTGTGGAGACCCTGAATCCACAGCCTTCACTGTGATATTGTATCCACTGGCCTTCTCCCGATCAAGGGGACCATTTGTGACCAGCGAGAAATGCTCTTTGAAAGATGACACCAGTTTAAATGGGAGCTCTTTAGCTACCTGCAGATGGACCTGCCCATTGTCACCTGAATCGCTGTCCTTCACACCAATGAGGGCAATCACAGTGCCAGGAGTTGCATCCTCCTGCACTGGGCTGGAAAGAGAGGTCAGCACAATCTCTGGGCTGTTATCATTGATATCGATTAATTCCACTCGCAGGTGACAGTGTCCTTCCATGGCTGGGGAACCCTTGTCCCTGGCTCGAACTGCAATCTCATAAGCACTGGATTCCTCATAATCCAGCGGGGCTTTGGTTCTGATCTCTCCTGTCCGGGGATCTAAGGAGAACAGCTTCATGAATTTACCAGGTGCATTATTGCTAGTTTTGAAGGAATATTCCACATCCCCGTTGGGACCTTCATCCAGGTCAGTGACATTCAGCTTGGTGACCAGAGTGCCCACTGGCACGTTCTCCTCCAAAAGCACCTTGGATATAGGTGGGTCGCAGACAGGAGGGTTGTCATTTGCATCCAGGACGTGGATGATAACTCTGGCAGTGCCAGATCTTATTGGACTCCCTCCATCCAGGGCTGTCAGAGTCAGGTGATGAACAGCCACTTTCTCTCTATCCAGGGCTTTTTCAAGTACAATCTCTGGCATTTTAACACCATCTCCTCTCGTGTTGATACTCAGGGCAAAATGTGCGCTGGGGCTGAGCTCATAGGTGGAGATGGAGTTGGAGCCCATATCAGGGTCTTCTGCTACCTCCAGAGGTAGACGGGTCCCAGGGTTGGCTACCTCAGTGATCTCCAAGACCACCTCTGGCTTGGGGAACTGGGGCGCGTTGTCATTCACGTCGAGGACATCTACCTCGACACGGTGTAGCTGGAGGGGATTCTCCATGACGAGTTGGAGGTGCAAGGAGCAAGCAGGGTTCTGCCCACACAGTGTCTCCCGGTCCAGCCTGCTGTCGAGGAGCAACACGCCTGTTGCCAAGTCCACCTGGAAGTGCTGCTGCCCGCCCTCGCTCACCAGGCGCAGGTTGCGGGCAGCCAAACTCCGCAAATCTACCCCCAGGTCCTTGGCCAGGTCGCCCACCGAGAAGCCCGGCTCCCGGTCCTCGGGCACGGAGTAGCGGAGCTGGGCTCTGCTGAGAGCCGACAAGAAGAAGGCTGCGAGCAGCAGCGGGAGCTGCCATGGCAAACTCCGTCCCCTGGGCATCCCGTGCCGGGTCCGGTGTGCGAGCGGAGCAGCGCGGAGAGGC
>VXBZ01001798.1:34417-45671 GCA_013399135.1 Heliornis fulica | reverse complement strand
AAATTTGAAGATCTTCGTCACAGATCCTTCCCAGCTTGTTACAGCTGATGACTGTGATAGTGGTGACATCCGTGCATTTCCTACTAGACAGCATCTATTATAGCTGACTGTGTAAGTCCTGCATAGGTACAGCAAATTCCTGAGATAAGGGAGACAAAGGTTTCAGGGAGCCTTCTTTAGAAAAAAAGAAAGCTGAGACTCATGAATTTTGAATTACAACTGTGGAAGAGCTTGGGAGATAGTAATAATAGATATTTCTGTTCCTAAACAGTATTTGTCCTTTTTTACTTTGCCCTTATTCTTTCCAGTCCATCCTTCTCTTAGTTACCTGGTTCATCTTTTTATTGTTTCTTATTCCATTCCTCTTCTCTGTTCTCCCCTTACATTCAAATCTCTCTGCCACAGCTGCTCATTCCAGGATCTGCCTTCTTTCCTACCAACTCTCAGTCCTAATTAGACCTTCCAGTTTGTTCTCACCACTATCTTACCCATCTCAGGTATACCTCTCATTTCTCTACTTGGGCTCCCTTGCAGCCTGAGTATCGGCAAAGAGACAATGTGAGCTCTTTAATGAGGCAGCTTTTCTGCTCTTCATATTGATACCCAGGATGGAGTCAGACACATAAGAAAGCATCTCAACCTGTACAGGCTTAGGCCGCAGATGGCATATTTGGAGAATCTGATTGCAGAGTTCTTAAATTCAGTTGTGGTGATGGGTGAATACAGATTTTTAAGATCCTTATAATTTAGACAATTTACCTAATTTCCCACGAAAATAGTCCAAAAGTTGTCCTTAACACCAAGATATTCTCTTGCCAATCTTTGACTCTCTGTGACTCAAGCAACTTACTAGGGAACTGCAGTGTTTCTCTCGTTTTTTGGTTTTTTCTTCTTTAAAATGAAATCTACCCTTTAAAAAAAAAATCCATCAAAAATAGATAATTATCAGTTCCAAATAATTAACAGTTTACTAAAGTTTACTAAGTTTACTAAAGATCTGGCAAAACAATCCAGCAACTACATATATTACACTCCATAGTTGTAGACTAAACCTGTTAAAATTCAGGCTGCTTCTTAGCATGGGACAGTGTATAAAGATGAAGGCAGCTATCTACAACCTTTCCATCTTTTGCAACATCCAACACTGTGATAAGGATGGTTATGAATCAAGAAGCTTTTTGAAAGCTGAAAAAAACGTGGTTTTTTTTCAGGAAAGGAGCCAGAAAAAGTCATGCTGGAAATTCTTTTCTTCAGGACATTAATTTTTGTTACCACAAATGTTTATGCCATAGATATAGTCTAACCTGGAAGACTGCATCAAGCAAGATGAGATAAGGTCCCTTTCTCTTGAAGGATACCATACTTCACCAATTTCAGCTTGCTCTGGTCATACTTCTTGGTCTTCACAGTCATGTCAGGATTTTCTAAGATTATATTAAACAAGCTTTTTTAACCTTATGAGGCTGTCTACCTCTTCCTAAAGGTCGTTGGTAAACTTACATTATATATCCCAACAGTTTTTAAACTACTGCTAAATAAAAATCTATTTCAATTAATTACACAATTATTACTAGTGATTTAGACATTGCTGCTAAGATTCACATTTCTTCAACAGGACTGAGCACAAAAGTTTGCACATCACAGGTTTTTTTCTGCACATTCTGAACATGATTACTGTACTATGGAATTCTCATGCATTTGTGTTGTTTACATGACATAGTATCAAGAAAAATGTAACAGATTTTTTTTTATAATAACACCTTAGTTATGTAATAATAAATGTTTAAAGATTCAGACTTTGTGCCAAAGCTTCTTTATGCCTTTTACAAAAGGACTGGGACATGTTGCATCACCTTTACTAAAGCGGATGGATAAGATATTAAATAAAGATGAGATTCACCAGAAAATAGCTTTTCTGACCTCATCTGGCTTCTTTCTTTCCCTGCAGAGCTGTATTTCCATGCTGTCTGGGATTACTGTTATAGCACATAGACTAACTACAGAAATCTTAATATAAAAAATACTGAGGGACTCTTCTACCCTTTATGTGTGGGATGCACATAATTTGTTTTCCTTATTCTACAGTATAAATATTTTAAAGTAAGATTGTGGAGATAGATACATGACTACATGGGACACAATGTAATTCAAATTCTCAATTTTCTTCCACAATTCACTAGATAAAAGCATGATGTTGCAGTGATTATGGCCTTAATGAGTGTGTGAAGTCCTGTTCTAACAGCAGTAGAGTTAAACACGCAGGTAAATGTTTGCCAGATTTGTGCTCAAGCAAGTGCAAGACATTCTTACATTGACATACAGAGATATTTATTTTAAAATAATTTTTATGTTAAAAGAGAGAAAATATTTTTCCTGTATTTTATGGAAATATATGGTATTATGTTTTTTTTTTTTAATGTGGTGAAGAAAAACGACAAAGACAATGAAAATGGGAAAAAGAACAGAATATTTTCCCCTTCATCTGACACATACCATCTGTGATTTTGCACATTTTCTATGTGCTCTAACAAGCAGTCATTTCTGTTGGTTGATTATTTATTTCATTAGCAGACATGGAAGAAGAATTTTTAATTATTTTTCTCTATCTATATCATCACTGTTTCACGATATAGTGAACTTTTAAAACTGGGAAACCCTAGAATGTTTTGATCATAAAATTAGCAAAAGGAGATGCTCGAATCTTATCCTTGTATACAGGATCATTGTGATCTTATTTTCAACAAGGGAAACCTATGTTTATCATCTNTCCTATGTTTATCATCTGGTATTTTATTTAATTACGATTTGCCTCATCTTTTTTAACTTCCTGAAGAGATGCTTTTTGAGATGCCACTGATCAGCATTGCCCAGCTGTTCTTGAGTACTCCACATAGGTCTTTTTATTAGAAGGAAAAGACATATGCTCCAGCCTTCCTCTTCCTCATCAACATAGCTATTGTGCCTAAAGGGCGAGGTTGTTCTAAAGCATGGGATTTGTTGTACATGTACACAGTGGCCTCCTGATTTGACCCTTGTAACAAAAGAGTACAATTTAGCAGCTAGATTGCACGGAGAAAAAAACTAATGCAACCTGTTCTTAGCTGTTCTCTTTTTTTTTTTTTTTTTAGACATGCTCAAGAGAACCAAGGGAATAGATGAATTGCTGTGGTGGTGGCATCTGACAGCCAAATACAAATTTCCTAGGGAGTAGAAAAGGATTTAGCTGTGCACCTCTGCTGTATAATGCATGATCAGCAAGCCCAGTATGACAAGAGATGAGCTGAAATGACCCTGGAGTAAGCAGTGACCAGAAGCAATTCACCAACTTCTCATTAGTTCTTAATCCCTTCAGGATGTTTGGGGGGAAAGAATCTTCAGGCAGGGGAACCCAGCCGGATAAATTGCATCTGCAAGCTGCAGATCACGCAGGATGGCAGGAGAAGAATCCTTTCATGTCCTATGGCATTAAACTTTCCTAAGAGGTGTGCTACACAGCCTCTCACACAGGATTTTGAAGGTCATGTACTGTTACTCTTTTTGGTCACATGCCCATCTCGTGACAAGCAAGGTTGTGATCTCTGTCATGTGATAGGAGTAACAGCAAAAGTCTTGGACAACAGACTTGCCTTGGTCTTGTATCACAGATTTGTCCCAGGGTCATCATTACAGAATCACCCACACTCCTGATCAGATATTCATGCACAACTTGCCTCACCATACAATCACCATGACTGTGTTTGAAAGAACTGCTGTAGAACCACCACCATAAAAGAGAGCAGCAAGAAGTGAGCTGCCAAAATAATTCACTGTGGCTCATATTGTGGTATGAAGAAGAACTAATATAAGTAGACCAAACTACTAACTTCTACAGCTATGTATTTTCCTCCCTGCAATATAAAAGAGAGTTCTCAATGCTACTTATCCCTCTAAAACTGTAAATGCCAATAGATTATAGACTGAAAAATCAAAAAAAGTAAGTAATATTTGCCAACCCTAGCAAAACTGAAAGGAACAGTTCAAGTACTAGGTTGCTAATTTGCCACAATTGTTCAAAAGTGAGATGATATGTCTAGCTGTAAATCCAATGACACATAGTTTATATTAATATCTTTTGGGCACAAGAAGTGTGCCACAAGATACCCCTAGAAGGCTTTTGAGTGGATAGACCCTGAGACATCTTAAAAGGACAAAAGGTGCACTGGCAGTGGAAGTAGAGGAATACATGCTATATACATTTCACTTTTGATTAAAACCTTGGAAATCCAAGTAGTTTTCAGTTTTTATAACCTTATTTTTGTGGCAACTATGAAATATATTGAAATCTCATCCACCAAAGATGGTATAGGTTACGTAGTAAATAGCCAGAATAAGCTTAAATATATTCAATAGCATGGACTCTGTGTGGATAATGTAAGAGCGTGTAATACATGTTTGAAAGTGTGGGTTAAAATTCAGTCTTCTATTAAGTTTTAAAAAAGGATAGATTTTGTGAGACAATGTTTCAGGACTTCATGGAGGAAGAAATATATGTATTATAATATAATTTCTGATTGCCTTCAGTATACTTTCCAAATTTACTCTGACATATTGATAACCTAAATATTTTTTTCTTTTGTCTGGCAGGGTATCCTATCATTGCTGTTTAATTATCCTTTTATCCTGAGGTGTTTTATAAGGACATTTCACTTATCTTTGGATAAAATAATAATTTTTAAAAGTGCTGCTACCGGCAATTCTGTATATTTTGCGTTCATGGAGAACATGGAAATGTGACACTTCATGAAAACAAAGGTTGAACTAGGTCACCAAACTTGCGGTTTTTTGAGAATCCCATCAATTTCAGTTTTTTCTTGGGCTCTGAAGGCCATAGAAAATGACTCCTGAGCAAATAATGTTTAAATCATAAAATGATCAAATTACTTTCTTCATATAACCAAAAGAAAAGGAATATGTGCTAAAAATGAATAACTTTATTTAATGTATCATTCCTGAAACTACCTATTCATGTAAAATACATGAGTCCCAGAAGCAAATTCTATTCCGGGATCAAAGTAAAGTGCTCCTCTGGGCAAACCTCCCATTTGGAACAAGTTTCTATGTTTCTGCAGAGCTGTTTTGACATGTACACATAGTGGATGATTCTATATTCATTGACATGACAACATACTTCTTAAAAACCCAGTCCTATAAAAAGAAATCATCCAGTTACAGGTTGCTAATCGTTGATAAGAATATGAGTCCTAAGTGCTAGTTCACCAGAGTCTTTTGAAAGGGTCGTTCTCAAGATATGACATGGAACAAAACATATTGTAATTTTATAAGACACCTTATTTTGTTTTGTTTTACTTGATTTATTACTAAGATAGTACTTTACTTCTAAGCAGAGGTTCCTACAAATAAGCTATTACAGTTAGAACAAGATTAGAAATAGGAACAGCAATTGAAAATATATCCCAATTTTTTGTCTCTTATTAGCATACTAATTAATACTAATACTGTATGTGCAAGGCATGAAATTTCTTTAAAAAATATGTGCTTGGTTTAATATTACATCTTAATAATTACTTAAATATTAAACCCAAATCCATCTCTTTAGTTTTTTTCCTTATTTCACACTCATGATGCTGGAGAAATAACTGCAACTTTGAGTGTTGCTGGAAAAAGAAATTATTCAAATGCAGTTACGATACATTTTGAATATACAGCTGTAGACTCACCATATGAGATCCCCTCAAGGATTTTGTAATCATTGGTATGGTCTGAAGCATTCCTCATTATGCTGTTGGTTAAAGCCTAACCTCCTTTGACGGGTTAAGAATTTGAGTGATCCCTCAGTAACCTTATCACTGAAACTATTCAAGTAAGTAAATTAAAAAATAAATGGTAGGAGGAGACCAGTCTGCTTTATAGCAAAGATGTTTAACATCTTGATATCATGAAGAGACAAAGATATTCAGCAGAAGGATAGCGAATAGAAAGCTCTTGTACTGTCTTTGTTTTAAGTGAAATGATATAATAACTTCCAAGTGAGTTAGGCAATCTGTATATTTTTTCTTTTTAATTAAATAACATCAATGTAGCGATTAAAATATTTGTTGCTCATAAATTTAATTATTTTATGAGTTTTAGTGGTTGCAGAGTGTTGGCAAAATTATGAAAAAATTATGCTTCACTTTGGGGTTGGTTTTTTTTCCAGCCCAGAATTTCTTTCAACTTCTAAGAAAGACAAATTAGCTTTTATGCTGAACTAAATTATGTAGTGCATCTTAACTAATACTTTTTTCCACTTTTAAATTAACTATACCTTTAAAAATATTGTTAGACATACCTAAAGAATTCTGGATATTGATTTGCAAGACTCTTTTTCTTGATTTGAGCACATATTTAATCTAATCTTCCTAATATTTTTGGTTCCTTTCTTTTAAAAAAGCAATTTCTCAAACCGCTTCTATATTCAGAGTATCTGAGCTGATGTTGCTCATTAAAGTTTTCAAATGAACACAAGGCACTTAAAGGATAATATAATTTTCAAAACATATTATTGCACTGTGAAAGTTAAAGATATACAAATACTAGGTTCGTTGTCATCTTTAAGTTTATGCTGACTTGACCTCACTTGAAGCACGACCAATACTGTTCATTGCTGCCAATACTGTGATGTAGCATCACTTGGTTTAGTTCTAGAGAACCACCTCTTCACATTGCTGTTTGAGCATGCTATGCTTTGCTGCATTCTTTTCTGGATTTGTTTCCAGTACCAGGATGAGTTACACTGTGTTTGTCTATGTTCTGTATCTCTAATTTAGTATAGTTTTTTGTCACCTGAAATGGTTCTCTGGCCTAATTTAACTTTTGCTGTCATGGCAAGGTTGTTCCTTGTACCTAAGGTAGCATATTTGAAAATATCTATACCTGTCCCTAGGTTCTGCAGCCTGCAGCATAGACCAATACGCTCTCAACACCAAAATACTCCTAAGTGCTTTTTGAATAAAGCAAGATCTTTAATCCACTTACCTGTAAAAAAGCAGGTCAAATGAGTTTGTGCTTCCTTTCTTTTGCTTCTTATCGATGCATTTCTCTGATACTGTATCACTTTGGATAGAGTTATGTTATCTTCATAAATAGTACTGGACCACCAGCCTTCTACTAAAACTTGCCTGAGCTGAACTCCAAAGATGTAGTTTATGCAGTAGTGGGGCTGAAAACTCAGACAAGATGATCATTGCCATCAGCTACACTTGAAACATCTGATTTTATTTCTCCATATCTGGGGATTTTGGGATACTCAAGAGGGAGCATCTGACAGAATTAGCTTAATGTTGCATGATGAGGGAAACAGATAAGCTGCAGGAAAGTAACTGCCTACAAAACAATGTCAACTTTGGGAGAGGAGCACATCACTTTCGTTGTAGGTTCACTGGTTTAGGGTGTTAAGGGATTTTGGATATTGACTGTGGTCAGAGAATCACTGATTAGAATACAATAGTAGTAAGATATTTAAAAAGTTTAGACTGTCTAAAAACAAAGGCATAATATAGTTTGATTCACTTACCAGAAGCTTAACTAACAGTTTACATATTAAATAAGAAATGTCAGTGCTATACATGTCCTCCCTAAAGCCTCATTTGCTTACCTATATTCTAGGATTGTTATTGCAGTTTGATTAGGACCCAGAAAACAAAATGCATGCAGTTTATAATTTACATGTGAATAGGNGAGCAAGTAACAACAAGCAAGAAAAACAATTAGAAAAAAAAAAAGAGAAAAACTGGGAGGTTAAGCAAAGTGTAAAGATAGACTAGAAATGCAGTTCTAGGTGACCTAACAGAATACACAAGACATAATTTCTGAGAGCATGTCTTTTATAAAAATATGTCAGTTTGGAGGGTGGAGGAGGATTAGAGGTGGGAAATTGGCACATGGTTCCAGCACAAATATTTTGAGGGTGAGGTGTCCACCTGAGTCCCCAAAAGTTTGCTATTTCAGTTACCACTGAAACAGCCTGTTAAGACTGCTAAGAGCTGGCCAAACAAAAACCTAAAAGCTCAGTTTTGCTGAGGTAAACTGACAAAGGATACTTTCCTGTGTTCGTCAAAAATGCAAGGATGATGTACAACAGAAGGAATTTAGTTAATGTTTTTATGCAGCTGTGTAAAAAGAAGGTATGATGGACTATAAACTACATGTCTGTCATCTCTTTTAACTGTTGGTTGGGGTATTTTGTAATCTTAGTCCCTTTAAAGAGAAGTTTAATTCTTAAACTCTTCTGTTGAAAACAAAATCAGTCAGCTCAGTAAGAACTTCAAGGTCAAATACTTTATCAATTGATGTAGGGCACTGTCAGAAATGTGTACTATGATTAAAAATTGTCCTAGAGTGCTTTTTTGTTCCTAAGATCTAAAGACACTGGGCTCTGGCTAAATTCTGTCACTATAATGTTTCTAGGAATGTTTGCATAAATTAAATTATAACAAACTTACACCATTAATAAATTTGTATTTCCCTTCTTCTTAAAAGGTTTGAGGTTAGCTATTTAGTTTAAGTCTGAACAGGAGGAAGTCAGAGGGTCAAAGGCAAAAGAGGGTAAATAAATGAGGATTAGTGTATCAATATTAACAGACTCATAATAAAATTTAAAATTGTACTTCAGTGTGAAGGCCAGAATCTCACTCACTTTGTTATAATTTTTTGTTTAATAAGGTGTTAAGCACCTTGAACAAAATATTTACTGCTAAATGCGGAATATATAAACATAAACCACCACAATGTAGAATGGATCAACAGTAGCATTTCAACATTAAGATTTCTGCTTTTATTGAAAAAGCATTTATAAAGGATCTGCTTATGGAGAGTTTTATCACAGTACCTCCATCACCTGCATATATTGGGGCTTCTATATACTTCCATTTCTCTTCAAATGCAAGGACTGTGAAAAATGCTAAGGACATTTGAAGGGAAGTGAAGCCTGCTCTTCTTCCTGCATGCCCCTGTGGTGGCTCTCTCACACAGTCGCTTGCTTCAAAGCTTCTGAAGCCAAATGAAATCTTGGCAATGAATAATCCCATGCTGCACACCTATAGTGCATACATGTACAACTGCAGTTTTCCAGAAAGAGATAAACCAATTCCATACAGAATATATGGTCACATTGTATACTATAATAACGATTTTGTCTCATGACTTTATATGACTTTACTCATGCTTGTTCACTTCTCTTCCAGTGAGACGAATAAGGTTTTTAATTTCTCTATAGGTTAAGTTTTGTGTCTTTAATATGTGTGATTATGTGTGCATTTATCTATATAAATGTGGTGTATTATATCCTTTTTAGAGAAGCTATATCAAAGGCATGTTATTACAACTGATTTGTAAGACAGGAGTATCTATGGCCTTTACCGCTTAGAGAGCTCATTCTTCTCATTCTGTAACTAGTGGAGTCCCTCAGGGGTCGGTACTGGGACCAGTACTGTTCAGTGTATTCACTGATGACCAGGATGGGGGAATACACTGCACAGTGAGCAGATTTGCTGATGACACAAAGCTGGGAGGGGTGGCTGACACACCAGAAGGTTGTGCTGTCATTCAACAAGATTTAGACAGGCTGGAGAACTGGGCAGGGAGAAACTGAATGAGATTGAACAAGGGCAAGTGTAGGGTCTTGCATCCGGGGAGGAAAACCCCAGGTACCAGTATAGGTTGGGGACTGGCCTGTTTGAGAGCAGTGTAGCTGAGAGGGACCTGGGGATGACCATGAATGTGCTCTCATGGCCAGGAAGGCCAATGACATCCTAGTGTGTATTAGAAGGAGAGTGTTTAGTGGTTCAAAAGAGGTACTTCTCCCCTGCTACTCTGCCCTGATGAGACCACACTTGGAGTATTGTGTCCAGTTCTAGGCCCCTCAGTTCCAGAAGGACATAGAACTTCTTGAAAGAGTCCAGCACAGGGCCACCTAGATGATTAAGGGAGTGAAACATCTTCCTTATGAGGAAAGGCTGAGGGAGCTGGGTCTCTTTAGCTTGGAGAAGAGGAGACTGAGGGGTGACCTCATTAATGTTTATAAATATATAAAGGGTGAGTGTCAGGAGGATGGATCCAGGCTCTTCTCAGTGTTGGTTAGTGATAAAACAAGGGTCAATGGTTCCCAGCTGGAACATAGAGAGTTCTATCTGGATGTAAGGTAGGACTTTTTCACTGTGAGGGTGACAGAGCCCTAGAACAGGCTGCCCAGAGAGGTTGTGGAGTCTCCTTCTCTGGAGACATTCAAGACCAATTTGGACACATTCCTGTGTGATCTAATCTAGGTAATCCTGCTCTGGCAGGGGGGTTGGACTAGATGATCTTTCCAGGTCTCTTCCAACTCCTGACATTCTGTCATTCTGTGATTCCAATTTCTAAAATGCAGGGATAGAGGTAAATGGGAAGCCCACTGATGATATCCGGTTGCATCAATCCAAACATGCGTATTATAAAATAGAGGTAGCTGATCGCATGCTTTGTCATCAAGGTGCTGGAAATTATTCTATCTCCACAGTCCTTCATAGTCATACTAGGTCACTTTCTCAGGACACTCCACACACCTTTCTGTATCCAATCTGCTGAAAAAATAACGCGATGGTAAAGCTAGAAAGGCACTAGCTGGCCAGCTGACAAAATGCAGACAGGTTTTAATTGATTAGATTGCTTTTAACTTCGTTACAAATTATATTGTGCTAAGCCTTGGATAGTTATTTTTACAAAGGAACATTGACATGTCAATGTTTATAACACATTAACCACATCTCTGCATACTAAATATATAAGAGATACCACTAGATTATAAAAAAAAATATATCCTAACTTTCTCTATTTGCCCATTATTTTTCCAGCCTGTGTTCTGATCTAGTATTGGCTACACCCTACACTGAGCTAGTTGCTGCTGTCCTGTAGCAAGTAATACTTTCATTTCTTGTGAAGTTTCAATATCCTATTTTATATGGTAAGAACCATATGAACCTTTATTTACTGAAGATTCATTATCTGCAATGTGTTTGAAGCCAAATTAGTTTTATTTTCTGATACATTAAGGATTAAATAATATAGACAAAATAAATTCTTTTTTGCATTTTTTATCATGCTGTTCATAACGAAGAAGGCATTCACCCAGTGTCATTTTTAATCTAAGTTGAATTTGGTTTATTTGTCAGGGCTTCTGACTTCACACATGTTGTTTCAATTGCAAAAGACTAAGCTTGTTAGAAATAACAAATAACTATGT
>VXBZ01001798.1:0-15878 GCA_013399135.1 Heliornis fulica | reverse complement strand
AAAGAGTGTGCATTCTTCTTAAGTGGCTGGGTAGACCTTAGCAACCAATGAGAACTGCAGCTCAGTCACAAAAGCAATTAATAGGCGCCTTGCAGGACTACTTAACAATTATGTGCATCATGAAAGGAAGTGTTTAAGAAAATTACAAAATTTTGTATTGGATTTCTTAATTTTTTATATATTATTAAAATATTGAAATTATTTTCTCCTCACAGCCTTTTAAAATCAAGAATTAAACCACAAAACCTTCACTGTTCTTTTAATGCTAATAATTGTTTATCTTACAACAAATAATATGGTAGAGAAATGGTGCACTTAGTGTTTCGGTTAACATGGAGCTAAAATCTTTATCTATGGAAATGTTTCCCTGATACTAAAACAAATTACAAACAGAATTAATATTTTGCTTTAGGAAA
This sequence comes from Heliornis fulica, assembly GCA_013399135.1. NCBI lineage: Eukaryota > Metazoa > Chordata > Aves > Gruiformes > Heliornithidae > Heliornis > Heliornis fulica. The sequence continues at coordinate 15,462 of VXBZ01001798.1, read as the reverse complement.
AAGATAAGAAATGTCTAAGCGGGAAAATGATCTGTACGTTGGTGTTCAACAGATAGGCAATAATTCCATGGAATCTTCCACAGAAAGAAGCTGAATACACTAGAAAAATTAATAAGATATAAGAAGAAAAAAATTTAAATTGCAGATATAATATTTCTATGCAAAAATGCAATTTAATAAGCAGGTATGGTCTGACAATTCAGATTTTATAGTCATGACAATTATTTTTTTACATTACTCCAAAATGCAATCATCAAACAATAAAATAGAAAACTTTCAAAATATATTAAGATTTCTGCAATCCTGTGATTATACCCACCCGTCTTAAACAAACTTCTAATAATAACAGCAGCAATATGTCTAAACTGGACCTGTAAACTTTTTCCTCCGCTTCCCACTCATTTTAGCACTGTGACCCCCCATAAGTAATGTAAATCTCAGTTCAATCTTCATAATACTGAGATCTTATTGGTTAAAATCTGTCTGGATGGCCAAGCCCAGAGAGTGGTGGTGAATGGAGCCAAATCCAGCTGGCGACCGGTCACCAGTGGTGTTCCCCAGGGCTCAGTGTTGGGACCAGTCCTGATCGATATCTTCATAGATGATCTGGACAAGGGGATTGAATGCACCCTCAGTAAGTTTGCAGATGACACCAAATTGGGTGGGAGTGTCGATCTGCTGGAGGGTAGGAAGGCCCTGCAGAGGGATCTGGACAGGCTGGATTGTTGGGCTGGGGCCAACAGTATGAGGTTCAACAAGGCCAAATTCCGGGTCCTGCACTTTGGTCGCAACAACCCCAGGCAACATTACAGGCTTGGGCAGGAGTGGCTGGAGAGCAGCCTGGCGGAACGGGACCTGGGGGTGTTGTTTGACAGCTGCCTAAACATGAGCCAGCAGTGTGCCCAGGTGNTTGCTCTCTACAACCACTTGAAAGGAGGTTGCAGTGAGGTGGGGGTTGGTCTCTTCTCCCCAGTAACAGGTGACAGAACTAGAGGTAATGGCCTCCAGCTGCTCCAAGGAAAATTTAGGTTAGATATTAGGAAAAACTTCTTTACTGAAAGAGTCATCAAGCATTGGAACAGGCTGCCCAGGGAGGTGGTTGAGTCCCCATCCCTGGAGATGTTTAAAAGACAGGTAGATGTGGTGTTTGAGGAAATGGTCTAGCTGTGGACTTGGTGGCGGTGGGTTAACGGTTGGACTGGATGATCTTAAGGGTCTCTTCCAACCTTAAAAATTCTATGATTCTATGATTTGTATCAAAGAGGAAAGTAGATTTTCCTTTTAAGCTTTAGTGCAAATTCACAGAGGAAATAGAAAATCTCTTAAATTTCACTTATTTTGAATGAAAACTGTTTAGTGCCACTGAATTTCAATCTGTTACTGAATTTTGTTATTTTGGTTTTTGATTGTTTTGGGATGGATTTTTTGGCTGGGGCTAGTTAAAATAAATAAATAAGAAAAATGATGATTATTCCCAAAGGTTTTTTGGTACGTAAAGGCATGGAAATGATGTCAGTTTTAGCTTTCAGCTATTGCCATTGGACAGCTTCGCCATTGGATCATTGGGGCATTTATATTTAGATTTTGTTCTTTACCTCAATTGTGTGTTAATACTACTACTCTTCCATCCTCACTTCCTCCTCCTCAGCCCACTAAAAAAGTAAAATGCGACACCATCATGAAACAGTGTTCATCTTATGTGTCTTCCCATGCATATTCTGACAGATCAGGTTAGTATCTCAGTCTTACAACACCGTATTTCATCTCCTATGAAAGGTCTTTCTTACTATTCTGCAAAAAAACCCAAGTTCAGCCAAGATTTTTGCTAGTGAAGGATACTAGTCCTTGTTTACTCCTTCAAGCCTTTCTTTCAGTGGAAAGACAGATTTCTATTTAGGAAGAGGATTTTTAGGAAGCAGAGGCTGGTTTTGAATAATCTCAGGATGATGATGCTCTGGAACTCAAATCTTTTTGCCTCCCTTTTGGGTCTTTCCTCCAAGTATATGTCTGGGCACCATTAAGTTTTTAAAAAGTGTAAATACTGTTTGGTTTTTTTTTGGTATCAGAGCTGCATAATGTGAAGTCTACTCTCTAGCCTCAGTGCAGCACAGGGGCTCATCCTTCTTGATGTTCATCATCTCCTGGGATGTGACCAAACTGTATCTGCTCATCTTTTTATCAGAACATTGCAAACAGCTGGCTGTAACAAGCCAAAGAGTTGAAGCATAGCGCCTCTCTCATTACGTGAGAGTACTTATGGGTTTGAGTCGTGAAGTCAGTTGTAAGCGTACTGAACTTCCTGATCTTGTGAAGGCCAGGGTTTTCTGCCAAGTTCTTCTTGCAATCACCCAACTGTTCATACTGCCTATATAGAGGTCTAACAACAGCTCTGTAATGTCAATGAACTTATGCAATATTTTTTAGATGTAGTGATGTCAAATATGGATGCTCCTAAGCAGTCACCATGGCTCAAGGTCTTTCAATGCAACAAGAAAGATCAGAGAAACTTAGCTGAGTGGAAAATGTATGAAAGATATTCATACACTTAAATCTAATAACAGCATACTGTAAAATTCTGCAACATTGTCAGAAAACTTCATAAAAATGAAGTTTGTCATAAGATGGATTTTTTTGTAATAGGCTTATACAATCCACATATATCTATGAATAGTGAGTTGAAAAATTTCTGTGTGTTCTGTCTGCCTCTCACATTACACTATAAAAACTCTTCAGCGACATTCAAAGATGTGATTACTGCATTGCTGTCAAGGTCAGTGAAACCTGAGGTAATGGTTACATAATGATAATAATTTAATATAGTGTGGCCTACAGGGTTATGGAGAATGGTCATTTAGGGGTATTTCTGAGATCTCGCATATGTTAGAGAGATTTTTTGCTTTATTTATCTCCCCTCAGCTATATTATCTGACTAACATTGGTGTGTTTTCTGGTAGTAACTATACTTTTGAGAGCGTTTAATAATGGTTCAGTTGTGCATCTGCTCTTACTGTGTCCACTACCTTTAATCTGTGCTTCTCTTTGCTCCCTGTCACAGGAAAAGAAATAGAAAAGAGAGGAGTGTTTTGTTTTTCTTTTTACTTTAAGGGGCTCAGTATATGCTTTTGCACTGTAATCATCAAGTGAGGAGGCTACTTAAAATGACCCATCACTTCCTTCATCTCCTGAGCAATAAGAAACTACATCATGGCAAAAAAAAGGAAACACTAAACCAAAATCAGTGATGCTGCACAGTTAAAGGCAAAGGGAAGTATGGGGCTTGCACAGTCCCAATTTGCTATAGAAGCTGAAAACAAAGTAGGCATTTGGTTTGAAGCCTATTCGCTTAAGGAAAATAAAACATAACAGGGTGGTGCTAGCCTTTATCCATGTATCTCAACGATCCTTAGCTTCAGAAAAAGAAAAACAGCTGAATGTCAAGTATTTTTCAAAGGAGAACAGAGGTTTAAAATTTTGAGTATATATAAGGAGATGGGAGGGGAGGGGAAGTAAATAAAATAAGATATCCACATTTTGCCACTTTTTTCTTCAACTGAAAAAACCAAAAGTATAGCAGACATACTTGATGCTTTTTTTCTTGAATACTGAGACTGTCTAAACAGTAGCAGAGGTGTTGAAAAGAGTAATTTTTAGTTTGCCCCAGTATATTCCAACAATACAAAGGGCAACTGAGACAATAGTGTGTTTAAGTGTCTTGCATTTTAAACATTCATTGCTGTATTATTAAAGATGAGAAACTAGCATAATACTGAATTTTTACTTCAATGAGGCAACAACAGACATGACTTCTCTTCGGTATATAATGAGCAATCCCAGATCATAAAAACAAAAATAAATTCAAACAAAAACCAAGAAATTCATGTTGTAGCAGGTGCCCTTTCCGGGATGAGTGAGATCTGTACCTTAAGCCATTAACAATGTGCACACATTAGATTCTAAGGAACTGAATATAATTTAATGATTTTTTATCTTCTCAGTCCTTACCTAAAATACATTTACACTGTAAGCTGTATCCAAAGAAGATTATATGGATTTAGTCTGGTGAAATTAGCAGTATCCAAGCTTGTTCTACAAAAAGGTGAGGTCCAGTCACACTCTGTGTTGACTAGCAGTATTGGTTTACTCATTTTAACTCAGACTTAGTTTCAGTGCTTGAAATGTTGGTTCAGTGTTTGGAGACCAGGGTGAAAATGAGATATTTCTGTGATTGCCTGTCTCAGGTCTTTGCCCTAACTCTCATGCTATCATTATGCTATTATACTGTTGGTGCTGAGTGAGGAAAGTCAGAATAACTCACACTGATTTTAGTTGAATGGCATTTCAGAAATATTTAAAAAACAAAACAAAACAAAACAAAACAAAACAAAACAAAACAAAACAAAACAAAACAAAACAAAACAAAACCTGACAGATTTGGCTACACTCCAGAGCTTCCTCTCAGGATGTAGGTTTTGCACTCTGTTTGATATCTTTTGGCATATAAAATAAGGAGTAGTAGCCTATAGCACCTGACAAATCTTTCTTGAAGGATTTAACCTCCTTAACATTGACACTCAAGGATAGTATGTAAAGCCTTGCTGGTATAATTTTAAATGGTATAACTATAGCTAGTGTTTTACTGTAAGCAGAGAGCAACGGAAAACTGACTGCGATCTCTAGTGTGATAGCTGCTCAGAGTAGGGAAAGATGCTACTTCTTCCTAACTTTGTGCTAGTGAAATAGACAATGACTTTGCAGAATCACTGCAGCAAGTTGCAAATGATGTATGAAATGAGAAACCCTGCCCATAGCACAGAGGAAAATCTATAGTTAGTATTGTGCACTGGCTGTGGAACTCTCTGTTGCTTGCTGCAGCATTAAAGTTGGTCAGACTGATCACAGTTGTAGAGAATTTTAAAGGAACAAAGTAAAACATAAATGAGTTTTTCAATTCTCTATTTTCCCCCTGCTTTATCATAAAACAATTGTCATTCTGAGGTGGTTCATGTTACATAACCATATTCCACTTGTTCATACTAAAGCAAAATGTGTTAATAACATGAGCTTTCTCTTAAAAAATAACAGCAATAATCCACTTCTTTTAGGAATAACAAGGAACCAGCATTACATTAAAAATATATCAGAAATTACAAAACATGTATTAACATTACCTAAATGTCATGAACAAGCCATGCTTACAAGAGATAGGAAAGGGAATTTTTGGAGTTTGAAACCTCTGTAAGTTTGCAGATGACACCAAGATGTGCAGAAGTGGTGTTCTGTTTGAGGGAAAGATCTACAGAGGGATCTGAAAGGCTGGATTGACTGGATGAGTTTCTGCAAGAGTTTCAACAAACCCTCAACAACCCCATACAACACTCCAGGCTTTGGGAAGCATGGCTGGAAAACTGCCTGATGGAAAAGAACCTGAGGGTGCTGTTTGACAGCTGGCTGAATATGAGCCAGAAATGTGCACAGGTGGCCAACAGCATCTGGGCTTGGGTCAGGAATAGTGTGGCCAACAGGACAAGGGGTGGGATGGCCCCATTGTACTTTGTACTGGTGAGACTGCAGTTTGAATTTGGTCTTCAGTTTTTGGCCCCTCACTACAAGAAAGATACTGGATATGCTGGAGCTGTAAAGGTGGTGAAGGGTCTAAAGCACTAGTCTTATAAGGAGCAGCTGAGGGAGCTGGGGTTGTTTAGTCTGTGGACTAGGAGGCCAAGGGGAGACCTTATTGCTCTCTACAACTATTTCAAAGTAGGCAGTAGCCAGGTGGCTGTTGGTCTTTCGAAAGTGACATTTTATAGGGCAAAGAGAAATGGCTTCACGTTGTGCCATTCGATATTAGTGAAAATTTCTTCACCAAAACGGCTGTCAAGCATCGGAAGAGGCTGCCCAGAGAGTTGTTTGAGTATTTAAAGTGGTTGGAGTATTTAAAGGTCATGCAGATATGGTGCTTAGCATGTGGTTTAGTTGTGGACTTGGCAGTGCTAGGTTAATAGTTGGAGTCAGTGACCTTAAAGGCATTTTCCAATATAAACTATTCTATTATTCCATGCTAGTACTATTTAAAGGCCATTTTTCCTCTTAATTATGAAATACTTTAAACTATTTTGTGAAAAATCCTGGCTGCTCTTGCAGAGAAAAGCCTAAACTATATGTGCTGGGTAAACAGCTCCTAAAATTCCTAGAGCTAACTGCCAAATAGCTCCTGTAGTGCAAGAGATAAAGAAGATAACCAAGGCTATCTATCAAAGATTAATCAAGCCCAAATAAAGAATAAGATTATTTTAAGAAAATTTAAATTTGTTAAAGTAACAGATTATGGTTTGTTTCAATTGCCTCCTGATGTGCACTTAGTTCACGTTTGTAAGTTTCCTGAGCCAGAAAATTTTTAACAGAAGTGTAGATATTTTGTAAATGGCTTCATTATATGAGGTAAGTCTTTCAAGATATTACAAACACTCTGTTTCAGAAAAAAATTACAGAGCTGATACTTGAAGGACATTTTTACCAGAAACACTTAGAAAAGTGAAGACAATTCTATTGAAAGTTCAAAGGCTAATATGCTTAATTAAAGCTCATTAAACCTCTGGTTTGATATTCTCACTCATCCTTCAACAAGAATTTAGCTATAGTTGTCTAAAATTGCTTTACTTCTGAATGAACATTTTTGCCCAGTACCTAATAAAACTTAATTGTCCATATTTATCATCACAATCTGATTCTTCTGAGTGTTCCCAGGAAGACATGGTTTGGAGACATCTATGCCATGTATCAGGACACATAGACATTAAGAAATACAAATTTCTGAAATATGCGTATCTTTTAAATTATCAACCCTGGTTTTGACCTGTAGGAGTGTTTCTTTACTTCCTTGGATGTCTGCATAATCATTTTAAGGATCTAAGATAAAATTTGGTTTTATTATAAACAAACAGAGGGAGAAGGATAAACAAAAAACCCTAAAAGTGTACGGACAAGTAATTTTAAGTTCCTGCTTTTACTCTAGAACACCTATGAATATTTTAATGAGATCTTCCTTGTAATGTGATTACCCAGATCCAACATCTTCCCTTTATGTGACCAGATATACTCTCGCTCTGCTTCCAGCTATACACTATTTCCTTCTCACGTATCATCCCCACTACATAAAATTTTCCAGAGGAAGGCAATTTCTACCTATCTAGCAATTACTGGTTGAGTTCGGGGTTGTTTTTTGTTTGGGGTTTTTTGTTTGTTTGTTTGTTTTTAAATTGGTTGGTTTTGACTCTGAAAAGATGATATGAAAATTACAAACATTTTTTCAGGTACTTTGTGTAACTGTAGCTGAAAGTTAAAAAACATTGTAAATAATGATAAACACAGTGAAAAAATATATTTTATAACAATTTTAATATTATCACTATTCCTCGATAAGTCTAAAAGAGTTAGGAGGGAAGGGCCAAGTTCTTGCAGCATATGTTTATTATATTTTCTCATCAGATCTGTACTGAAAATCAAAACTGATCAGTGTCATTCCCATTTCCAAACCTGTATCAGAAAAATGTTGTCAGATTTGCTGATCTATCATCTAGAAGAATCTTGAGAAAAAGATGGCCAATACTGTCAAAGAGAACTAGATATTCACTCAGTACTGAATCTCACAAAATATTCACTGTACTGTCATTCATTAGGGTTAAGAACTTTAAAATAATGTATTCATTAATTATGGCATTTTCTGGAGGCCCATTCATTGACAGATTATATTCTGATAAGGCAAACATTTATTTTCTGTATTTGTTTTTTTTTTCCTCTTACTTAAAAGCACACCCAGTCAGTGATCAAAACACGCAAAAAGTAATTCAAGTCAGTAACTGTCTTTCCACTGCAAAAATACTAAGACACTTCACTTTATAAACAAGCCCTTAGCAGCTAACCACCATTTGTTTCCCAGTATTTCTGTGACAGGAATCTTCTTGTGTGACTTATTTATTGACTTATTTGTTTCTTCCATCATAATATTCTCTCCCTTTGAAGATTAATGTTGCAAAACCTAAATATTTTTTAAAAATCTGAAAAATATTAATCTAATGCTGTCATGTTACACCTCCTTCCTTTCTCAAGTTCTGTGGAACCTATAATTCACCAAGGAAGTAAATCATGTCACAGTTTGATAGGACTGTTATTTTGAAAAGAAACTTCATTCTAGAAGTGTAAGTCTTCCTTCCATTAGAAAAAGTAAGCATTTTTTTAAAAAATATATTTGGAACAATGTGATTTATTTTCTCTTAAAGTTAATTCAAATTTTGATTTGGGTAATTTTTAAATATCTTATGTGTCTAGATTCTACTTGATTCTGGTCTTCTTGTCATTAGTTTCATTTGTTCACCTATCTGACTTCAACACCTAAGCATTACTAAATAGGAGTATCTTCCTATATCTTTATAAATATGCAAATAATCGTAATCATAGTAATCCCCTTCACAATAAGGACATTTTTCATGACACATAAACTATGTCATAGCAGAGAAGTACCTTACAGATTTCAACTTCATGATTTCTAGAGGTCGCTTCCAACCCCTGTCATTCTGTGATTCTGTGATTTGAGAAGCACCCTGAGTATGAAAGATCAAGAATTTTAGGAGTTGGAAGGGACCTTGAGAGATCATCAAGTCCAACTTCCCTGCGAAAGCAGATTCCCTAGAGCAGGTTGCACAGGTTGGCATCCAGACGGGTCTTGAATATCGCCAGAGAAGAAAAATCCGCAACCCCCCTGGGCAGCCTGTTCCTGATAATCTGCTGTTCTTGACAAAAATCTTTCTGTTGGTAAAATGTGACTAAGTGATGGGACCATGGCTGCCTTTTGCATGACAGGTAAGGGAAATATAAGATTAGCAAATCTAAGAGAGGAAAACAATTGCCAATTTTTTTTTTTTAGTATCCTTATTCAATTTGAGAGACACTCAGCCAGCTCATTTTCTTAGTTGGAGTATTTTCTTAGAGAAAAGTGAAACTCTCAGCTAAAAACATTTGCTGAGTGATCAAATATAATTATGATGTACATAACATTTTGTGGTTTACCAAAGCATTATTCCAATTATTCTAAGCAATTGTAAAATTATGCAGTACTTGTCACCATTATGACCATGGTGTATATTCTCATTACAATGGAAGTATTTGTCTGCTTCCTCTGCTTTGACCCACTAATCCCTCAGATCCTGAACTATTCTCAAAGAACTTCCAAAAGCCTTTTTTTTTTTTCTTTCATTTTAAGTAGCTTCTTGGAAACATTATATAAAAAAAATAATTCTTTAAACCCAAAGTTCCTCTTTTCCCCCCATCTACACCAAATGAAGTCATTCTTATCAAATACCGCAGATACAGTGTTTCTTATAGTCAGCCTTAAACATCTTAACAGATCTCAAAGAAACAGTGCAGAAAATACATTTTCACTACTAAAGCAGAGCCACAGCACTCCAGCGGACCACCTAGCATTTGTTTCTAGAAAAGCATTATGATAAAAGCCCTAAATGAATACCATCATGTTATATTAAGAAACCTACTTTTACTCATGATAATGGTTTTCAGCACATAAATTGAGTTTAGAATTCAGAGAGACTTCTGTAACTCACCACAGGGCTTTGAGGAAAGCATGGGTTATGACAGAGGAATGTTTTAAATAAAAATACACACAGAATACTAGAAACAAAACCTGTTATAAAATAGCACATGGACAATGCAAATAGGCATGATATTTTTAATATATTCTTTTAAAAATCATGATTGAGGAAGCTTGCTTTATTGTCAGGGATTAAAGAGCTCAATCTATGTAGTTTGAAAAGAAGAAACTAAAACCTGATTTCTCAGTAGTTCTCAAGTATGTAAGTGAAGTTTTGTGATAGTGACAGGTGTCAAACTCTGATATTTCAGTAATAAGCAAGGCTACTCAGACCCTAAAATGACTTATTTAAGAATATTGTGGATTCCCCATACGGCAGGTTTTAAAATAAATATTAGATACTTTTCCAAAGAACATTTTTTTTTTGCTAAGGCACTGTAATGACATAAGGGAAGACTGGGGGAGAGAAATTCTGTATTCCGTGTCACACAGTAGGTGAGAAAAAATCATCAAAATGACCTTTTTATGAAGTTCAGGTTTATGGACTGATAAACTGGCTATGCATAAGAAAGATGACTTGGTAACTCAGTATTTTTAAAAAGTAAAAAATAATCTTTAAGCAAAAATTTTTAACTTTGCAAGTTCTTTTCAATGTATATCTAAACTTGGGTTTTTTTCAAACCAATTCTTAATATATCATGGAATAACATTTTCAGGGAAGCATGCCTAGGAAGTGAAGGGAGTGTGTTTCACTAAAATTTGTACTAACCTTTGAGTTTTTGAAACATGATGTGAAATACACATTTTTATATGGTCTCCTTCTCTGAAGACACTCAAGATCAATCTGGACGCTTTCCCATATGATTTAATCTAGATGATCCTGCTCTGGCAGGTAGGTTGGACTAGATGATCTTTCCAGGTCCCTTCCAACTCCTAAAATTCTGTGATTCTGTGATTCTGTATTTTTCCCTCTTTCCAGCACTGTTCCCTTCATTCTATTTTGTGTGCTTAATTTACTTTTGAAAACATATTTCCACCTTAAGTACATATGCTAACATGTGTACACCTGTATAAACTGAATGCTGACATTTCAGTTTGTGCCACCATTCATTAAAGCAAAAAACTCCCCATGCATTGCTCTGTCTAGGAGCTGATCAGCTCTAGCTTCTGAGATTGATGAACTCCATGAGCACAGACCAATTTCCAATTGCCTAGGTCATCCTTCACCTGCTGATTTTGCCTTAAGCATGGCATGGCCATCTTTGCTGAAGGTCAAGTATATCTTCAAGGTCATTCTATCTGTACCAGGATTTTCCTAAACTAGATTACATTTGCTGTTGTGTCCTGAACTGTGGCAGAGGCTGAAACCTCTGCCCCTTGAAAAAGTGTTGTGTGTGAATGAAAGAAATTCATATTAAACTGTTAGGAAGTTTTCAGTTTAAACTAATTAAAGGCAGATTTTTTTTAATTCAAATGAAATTTTTGGTGACTGTTACCTATAAATATTTTTACTAGCCCATATATTCAGCTGTCAACAGAAAAAAAATGCTGCAAAACACTTCAGATTCTATTTTTCCAGAATTCAGTTTTCTTCTTCTAAATTAAAGCAAAAAATAAGTACATGTCTTGTTGCCTTGTAAACGCTCCAGGAAGTCATAATGTCTTCATTTGCTTCAGTCTGATGTCACAGAGTCATACAATGGTTTGGGTTGGAAGAGATCTTAACAGTCATCTAGTTACAACCCTCCTGCCATCAGCNAAAAAAAAAATGTCTTCCTAATATACAATCTATAAAAACTATCCTCTAGTTTAAAACCATTACCCTCCTCCTATCTCGACTTGGCCTCGTGAAAATTCCCTCTCCAGATTTCTTGTAGTCGTATTTCAGGTACTGGAAGGTTACTCTAAGGTATCCCCAGAGCCCGCTCGTCCCCAGGAAGAATAATTCCAACTGTCTCAGCCTGTCTTCAGAAGATAGGTGCTCCAAGCCTGTAGGCATCTTTAGGGCCCTTTTCTGGACATGCTCCAACAGATCCATTGTGTACATTGAGGGACCCAGAGGTGGATGCAATAGTACAGGTGGAGACTCATAATAGTTGAGAACACTTCCCTCAAACTTCTGGTCACACTGGCTTTGATGCAGTTCAGATGCTGGCTTTCTGGGTTGCAAGCATACATTGCCAGTTTATGTCGAGCTTTCCAACACCCCCAAGTCCTTCTCTTCTCAATCCATTCTCTACTCAGCCTTGGTTGTGCTTGGGATTGTAATGAAACATATGCAGCAACTTGCACTTGGCCTTGTTGAACTTCATGTGGTTTGAACAGAGGCACCTCTCAAGCCTGTCAGAACCCTTTCCCTCTACTGTGTTAGCTGCACCACAGTTTGGTGTGATTGGCAAACTTGTGGAGGGTACACTCAAGCCAGTTTTCCACACTGCCAAAAAATTATGTTAAACAGTGTCAGTCCCAATACCAGCCTCTGAAGAACACCATTCACAACCAGTTTCCTCTGGGAAATCAAGACACTGACAAAATTCTTTAAGTTTCAACCATCCAGACAATTCCTTAACCACTGAGTGGTCTATCCATCAAATCCATGTGTCTCCAGTTCAGAAACAAGGATCTCATGCAGGACAGAGTCTAATTCTAGGTAGAGAATGTCAGTTCTTCCCTTGACTGTAACTCCATTGTAGTAGGCCATCAAATTTGTTAGGCATATTTTTCCCATAGTGTAGTCATGTTGGCTGTCAGCAATCACCTCCTTATTTTCTATGTGCCTGAATACAGGAGGATTTGCTACCTGATCTTGCCTGGCAGACAGATGAAGCAAACTGGCCTGTAGTTCTCCAGGTCTTCCTTTTTTTTTCTCTTTATAAAAATGGAAGTTATTTTTCCCCCTTTTCTGCCAGTGGGAAATTCACCAGATTTCCATAACTTCTTAAATATGATGGGGAGTGGCTTAGGAGCTTCTTCTGCCAGCTCTCTCAAGACCTATGACTGCATCTCATCAAGTCCTATGGAACCGTGCACTTTCAGTTTCATTAGGTGGTATCAACCCTGATGAGAAGTTCTTCATACTAGTCCCTGCCTTCACCCTCTAAAAACTGGGCTTTGTGGCCAACAGATACTGGTGAAGACTGAGGCAGAAAGTTCATTGAGTTTCCCAGCCTTATTCATGTCCCAGGTAACCAGGTCTCCTGTTTCCTCCTGGAAAGGGTCCACACGTCTTCCTTTTATTACTGGCACACCTCTGCAAGTCTTTCTTGTTCTCCTTTATGTCCCTCTTTAGGTTGAATTCTATCAGGGCTTTACCATTCCTAACTTGATCCTTGACTGCTCAGACACATCCCCTGTATACCTCCCAGGCTACCTATGCTTGCTTCCACCCTCTGCAAGCTTCCTTTTTGTATTTGAGTTTGTTCAGAAACTCCTCACTCATCCAGGCAGGCCTGCTGTTGGTTTTGTCTGACTTTCTCCGTGAGTAATGGTTGGGATGCATCACTCTCGAGCTTGGAGGAGGTGATCCTTGAATACTAACCAGATTTCTCAAGATCCATTTCCCTACAGGGCTATGTCCCATGGTACTCTACCAAGCATGTCCTTGAAGAGGACAAAGCCTTCTCTCCTGAAGACCAGGATAATGAGCTTGTTGTACACCCTCCTTGCAGCCCTAGGGCCTGGAATTCCACCATGATGACATTGCAGCCAAGACTTCCCTTTAGACATTCCCCATCAGCCCTTCCTTGTTGGTGACTGCAAGTTTCAGCATGGCACATCCCCTCACTGGCTCTCTTATCATTTGGAGAAGGAAGTTATCATCAATGCATTCCAGGAATCTCATGGGTTGCTCGTGCCATGCTGTTTTGTCCTTCTAACAGATGTAAGGGTTGTTGGGGTCCCCCATGAGGATAAGAACTTGTGAATGTAAGGCTGCTCCTACCTACCTATAGAGTACCAATACAGTGTCCCTTGTCCATGCACTACCTTTAATCCTGACCTATAAACTCATGATCAGCTCCTCCTTCATCCCCAGGTGGAGCTCCATGCATTCCATCTGGTCATTGACATAGAAGGCAACACCATCTCCTGCCTCCGCTCTCTGCCCTTCCTAAAAAGCCTGAAGCTTTCCATTCCAACACTCCAGTCTTAGGGGCCATCCCATCATGTCTTCTTGATGCCAATAACATCATAACCCCACAGGCATGCATATGTCTCTAACTCCTCTGGTTAATTCCCATACTGCATGCATTTGCCTAGAGGCATTTAAGCTGTGCACGTGTTGAAGCAGATTGTCATGAGCGGGTTCTAGAATTGCTGGATTAAAAAAAAAAGAGCTATACCTCACAGCAGTCATCTCTTTTCTTATAACCAATTACTAGGCTGTTTTAATCCCTCTTCCTCCAACACTCAGAAGATGTTGATAACTGTAGTCTGGTTATTAAATTCTGGGGCACAGTATGATATCTCATTAGTTAGCGACAGGGCTATTTTAAACTCAGCAAGCACCATAGATGCCTGCTAAACTTCCAAACTACTACTTTTCATCTTTTCCCCTAAAAATAGGCTTCAAGGAACCATAAGGAGTGTGTTGATGTTTATATGCAGTAGCCATTTACAAAACAGTTCAATAAGTGTTTGCCTCTTTAAAGGAAATTATATTTCCTTTAGAAGTTTCATGTCTCAAATATGATCTGCGCATTTTATCCGTTCATTTCAATCCGTCAGGTAACATTTGCATAAGAACTGAAGTGAGAATGATCCCAATTCTCATCACAACAGTTCAGATAGGATTATATGAATAAGAAATAGCCAAAGGTTAATTAGGAGAAAATATCTGGATGCTTGGTTTATATTTTGAGTTTCTAAATTTTAGTCACCTCAAATGATTCTATGAAAACTATGTCAGAGTAAACTACAGGGGGCAGCAAATATTAACCAGATATCACACAAAAACCAATACAAAGCATTAACAGTACTCCTGTAGGAGTGCTTTGTTACACTGTATCTTGTAAATTTTGGAAATTATTTGTCAAGACTTTTTACTAAATAACTGATTATATTTAGAAGCTAATCAAATTATTTTAATATAGTTTAGATGTCTCTTAGGCAATTACAATGAACTCTGGTCATTACTTTGTTTGTAAAGTACTTTTTTCTTTGCAACACCTGGTCACTTTCAGCAAATTGTTTCCATGATTCTGTTAAAGACTGCTATAAAATTTCCTTTTTTTTTCTTTTCCCTTATTAGCTCTGCATTCCCAAAATTTTTAATAATGTTCCATAGTTTGGCTGTATGCACATTTATACAGTAAAATGGGGATTCAAGTCCAGTCTCACGCCATCACAATACACTTCATCGTCCTTAAATGTCTTTTCTGCATAGACTTGTTTACCTGACATGTATTATAAATTTGTATGAGTTTTCTAGTTCATCAGAAAATGAAAGGCTGAAATTCAGACTATTGTGACTGTATCACAAGATCAGTTTGAACCTAATGAATGTAACAAGAGACAGCTATGTTATTTTGATATATTTTGGCTCTACCATGTGTGTGCTCACTGATCCTTATAAATATCAAAACACAAAACATTGTTGTTTGGATTTTTTCTGACAATTCTTATTTTTAGAAAACTCTCATCCTTCAGGAAAAATAAAAAAAAAAAACTAGCAAAATTTAGTGGTTAAATTGTTTAATTCTATGCTTCCGTATGGCAACTTCATGACTACAGCTATACTTCTTTTTTAATTTTGTTTTTATAGAAACGTTTTCTCAAATGTGTCTAACACATTTATGTTGTACATGACATAGCATTAAAGAACCTACAGAAATTATTCAACTGGTTCTGTAAATCAAAGAAGC
>VXBZ01001797.1:23032-35232 GCA_013399135.1 Heliornis fulica | reverse complement strand
GGCGGGCGCACGCCCCCTCCGCGCCCTGTGACCCTAAACAAAGCCGCCGATTGGCGCGCCGGGCGGCCCGCCCGCCAGGCCCCGCCCAGCCCGCGCGGGTGCAGCCTCACCGCCCGGATCTCTGAGGCCGGGCCGCTCCTTCCCGCACGGAACCCGCGGGCCGGGACTCCGGAACTTCCCGGGCGCCGCAGGTGAAGCCGAAGCGGCGCGACGGGTCGAAGGNGCGACGGTTCGAAGGGCGCACGCACGACCTCAAGCCGCGAGGTTCTCAGTAACGGCCTTTAACGGGTCCGGACGCTCCGCGGCGGGGCCCGCGCTGCCGCCGCGGCGCTACACGCACAGCCCCAGGCTCTGGGGCAGGCACGGTACCGACCCCAAAGGCACCGGCCGCCAGAGGCAGCTGCTCTCGAGTGCCCCGAAACCGCAGCGCTCTTTCCCGCTGGAAACGGACGGTGCCTCGGAAGAGCATTATCGGCCCAGCCCCGCTCCGGCCGGGCCTCCGCCAGCCGGCACTTCCGCCTCCACACGCGGCGCTGCTGGAAGGGCGCCGCAGCGAGCGCCCGCACGACGCGCATCAAGGCTGACGCGGCTCAGAGGGTGCTTTTCCCTTAGATCCCCAGGAGCCCGGCGCTTTTCAGAGACACCTGTTGTTGGCTGCACGGTTGTGCTAATGAGCCAAGCCGCTTCTGAACCGGGACGGGTCTTGGGAGGCAGAGACGGGAAAATTCCCTCTTCCTCTTGCAGTGGCTGCCAATCTGACAGAGCGCAAAAGGCACAACGAAGCAGAGGCTCTAGCACGGCAGGCTCACTCCTGACGGCCATCTGGGACAGTCCATCCTGCATGGACACACAAATATTGCCACAGTGACAATTTCCTTCAGCCGCAAGATACACGGAAACTTTCCTGGATGCCACAACGGCACAGAGCTTCTATTTTCCTGATGAGTTCCAGGGAATCTGTCTCTCCTTGGATGCCCTTCCAAGCCAAGCAGACACGAGGCTGCCATACGGTTGGTGCTCCTCAGGTCGCTTTACAGCGGAAAAGCCATACTAGATTAAACAAGGCACCCCCCTGCAGTTACTCGGTGGAAGTCCATGTCCTGAGGCAAGTCTCGGCTGTCCAGCTGACAGCTCACTGCCATGTGGAGCAGAGCGCCAGCCTACACCACCCCCACAGCCTGCTCACCAGCGACAGGGTGCCTACCCCAACACTGCCAGGCAGCAGAGCCTGCAGGCCTTCAAAAGGCCAGCCCCACCCACTGCCTGTCTCCTCTGAGCCAGGCACATAGGTCTCCTCCCAAGATCACGGCCATGCTGGAATTCAGAAGGGACTCGAGCTCCCGCTTGGATATTCAGGCACAAGAAGGCAATGAAAGGGAATGAGAGAAATGGTGGAGCTACCACAGCTCCTCCAGTCAGGCTCCCGCTGCTGCCAGATCCAGGAATGCTGGAGAGCAATTTGGATTTTGTTCCACTTGTGGGCTCAATGCCAGCAGGAATCCAGGCCACTGCCACCGTCTTTCCATCACGGCCCTCGCTGCTTTGCGCCCTGACGCACCCTTGAGATCCAGTGACCGGGAGGTACTCCACACAGGCTCAGAGATCCCTCGCAGACAGTGCTGAAAGCACAATCAGCAGCTTGTGTGCACAGTGTCCATCTCTTCCTCCTCTCCAAAGCTCAAGCAGTTCCTCATGTCCTTCTCTCGCTCGTTAGAGTAACAAGTGCCACACTGTCTGGCTGAGGAGGCTGTTCAGGACACCCGCTGTCTTCTCCTGGTCTGGGGCAGGAGGAACTTCCACTCAACGGGCTGGCAATAGCTCTGCTCCAGGCCACACACACCCAACCTACCTTGGCTCACCCACAGTGTGCAGCCTGATCTGTCAGGTGTCTTCGGAAGCACTGCCTGGCTTTCTAGATCCTTCCCAGTCCATAAAGACGATGAGAATTTGTGTGGATGAGGATAAATAAGGCATTTTTTTAAGGGGTTACTAAAAGATTGTATGAACTCTGCTACACATGGCTAATGAACTCATTCTCTTCCTCAACAGAAAGGTTCCTACCAGGAGAAAAGAAAGAAAAAAACCCTAATAAACTGGATCTTGCATACCTGAAATCACACATCATTTTAACAGTAGCAGTTATTATTACAGCAGCGCGAACTACATCGTATTTTGGAATGCAGATTTCTCATCAAACATGCCAGCAGAGCCTCAAATATTTTCATTCAATCCCTTGTGCAATGAAACAGTAAGAAAGAAGCCAACTGACTTGGAGTGCTGCTGGCATCTCTCATGTTTCTCCACGGTTTAGAAAACAAAGGTCTGATGGCTGCTAAGGCGCAGAGGTGCAAACCTTAAGAGTCAGTGTGTGCACAGGACCTCTGACTTGTCTTACCTTTGTAGGGCACAAACACACAGCTGCCTCCAGCTGACAAGCAGCCAGGGAGTAGACATGCTGGAGTTTTTGCAATGGGAATCATGTATAATTTTTAATAGCATACTGATAACAGCTGCTGCTATTCTGATGTATGGTGTTTGGGTTGGTTGGTGGGTCTTTTGTTAAGAGGGAGGGGAAATACAAAGTTCTTGGGAAAAAAAAATAAATTTAAATCTTCACTGTCATTCCATGGCAGCTGTGGGTCTGGCCTGGTTAACTGGGTTAATGTGATGACTTGGCATGCTTAGTTATACACAGAAGTAAAACAGTAAGGAATACATTAAAATATCCTGTTAAGGATAGTCAGCAAATTACACATCCACTGTTGCTATGGCAAGCATTGAAAAGCAAAACAATTCAGTGTTAATAACTGTAATGACAACGTTGGAACCCCATTTCTTTTGAGCTGTTTGCCCAAAGTTGCCCCATGATTTCAGAGCAAGGAATGCCAAATGTGTTTGCAAAAATACTCTTCGAAGCGTGAACAGAGATGCATTGTAAAAAACCCTGACAAAGACAGGAACTGAATGGTTGTGCCCCTTCCTTTCTCCACTATTGGAATCAGAAGCCGTTTCTTGCAGGAATAAACCCAGACTTACCCAAGTCAGTGTGTGCTATAGTGCACAGACCATGGCTTCACCATACTGCCCCGTGCTCCAGAAGTGTAACTGCCTGTTCCCAAGCCCAACAACAGCAGGTAAGTAACACCAAACATGCACTTCTCCAGGAAGGTTCTCCTGAGCAGCATTACTTCCTTTAGGGCTCTGCCATCCACATGACTTGCCCCAAACCAGGCATGGAAGTCGGAGAACATGCATCGCCAGGATCTGAAGACACTGGCTAGCACTCAGGACTGGATTCCACCCTAGCAGGAGGCTGAACTCAGCTGCTTTCTGTGCTCTGAGGTTCAAACACGCTCCTCTCCCAGTTACATCTGCAGTTCTGAGCCCATTTCTTTCCCTCAGAAACACCATGTTCCAGTAACTTCTAGTAAAACTCCGTTGGCTATAGAGAACATACACCAGACTAAACAAGGCACAATTCCAGAGGCTGAGACCCTTTAATGGACCTTGGATCAAAGGTGTTCTTGCTGTGTGAAGCCTCCTAAAGGCTTTGTAGATACTTAATCCAATAACTTCAATACTAGGCACAACGTTTCCCCGGTTAAGCAAGAGAAAGGGCGAAAATTCATTGTTCCTCTACACCAGCACCAATCCAGCAGGGAAACAAGTGGCTGCCCAGGGGAGTGTGGAATGGCAGCCCCCCTGTTTCTCTTCTGGTACAACTTCAAACAGCTTCTGAAGTGCCCTACATGGGTGCCAATGCCCAGCCCTCTCCCACAGCCAGCAGCACACTGCCTTGGCCTTGAGCCCTGCTGTCCCTTGCTCTCGGTCCTTGTTTCCCCTCCAGAACAGGCCAGGTCCTGTCTTTGCTTCAGGCACTATTCACACTCCAAGCACCCCAGGGACACTAAGAAAACACAATTATTTCTCTCTAACATACACCCAGTTAGAAGAGAAAAAAAAATGAAGTATGAGGTAAATTAAAGCTTCCAACTAAGGGGATTCAACAATAAGTCACCATAAAATTCAGATAATTTATTTTTTCAATTCTGCAGTAACTTTCTCCAATTCATTTGGATTAAGTATCAGAAATTAAGTCTCAAAAATTAAAGAAAATGTCTATTGACCATTATATCAAATTCTAATTTTAGCCAGAAAGAATAATAATCAGGCTGTGATTTACTCTGGTAGTCAATTCACATTACCAGTTTCCTTCCCCCCATTGCCCCGCTCCGGTTTACGTAATTCTGGCAAAAATCAAGTAATAAATACAATGCTCATAAATGCTAGGCTAGATTTAGTAAAGCCAATTTCCTACAGTATATTTGGGACGTTTCTCTTTCCTTTCTGTTACAGGAGACAATCAAGTTATGCAGTTTAAAGAGCCATGTGACTGTCAGCCGTGGTAGCGCCACAGTTACAGTTTTAGTGCAGTCCTGTAAAAAGGCACGTGGAGGGACTTTGGGTTGGTCAGTTTGGTCATTTTCAACCCGTTGCCATCCCCTCAGAACCTGCAGTGCACAGCTGCTGCTCTCTGGGGATGTTTTTTCTCCACATCCTAAATACCCTAATACCCTGCTAGCACACAAACCTGCACTTACTCCACAAGAAGCAGGCGCCCAGTCTACAGCAACGCGGCGCTCTCACACAGGGCACTGGCACCCAGCTGCCTGTGGGCAGGGAAGGCTCAACCACCAGCTCGGGGCTGACCAGGAAACGTGGCTTGATGAAGGCAACAGCCTGCACAGGAACCCATCTAGCACCAGCGTTACCTGAGGAAAAGGCCGTTTTCCCCAATTCTTGTTTCCCCCTCGGCGTGTTACAGGACAGTGTAATCTTCAGGTTAGTTTGGCATCGGATCTCTAGCGATAGCTGAAGCAAACAGTAACAGCAATGGATGTCTGAGATCCCCACAGGCATGCTCTTACATCCCTGCTCCTGCTTGTCAGCAAACATCTTTACCAGGACACCTAACTCCTCTGAAATCGGGCTGCTGTCTGTATTAACCGAGTAAGTACAGATCTGGGAGCCAAACTTTAGTCACCACAGTATGAAAACGTCAGCCTCAGGCACTGGAAGGAGAAGAACGAGTAATGGAAGGTGACAACAGTAGAACAAAAGGAAAACCAAAGGAAAAAAAGCTGAGGACAGTAATGAAGGCAGAAGACATTCAAGGCCCCGTAGATTCAGGAGCTGGAAGCCAGAGGCAAAGCCAAATTTAAGCGAGTCAGTCTGCTCCCAAAGGAGCCTGGGACAGCAGCACCACCCTGCCTCTCCACCTTGCCCCAAAACCTGTCCTGGAGTTACATTTTTTAATTTGCTGCAAATGACTGTAACTCCACCACTCCACACTTGCTGAACAAGACTGCAGCAGTGCCCAAGGACTGGTTAGATAGATACTACAAGTCCACCTATAGAAAACACAAACCACAGTTTAAAGTACCCTCCACCGACTCCCTCAGAGTGGGAGACGGATTCAAATTAAGCAAGCGCTCCCCAGGAAAAGAATTATGCATAAAATTACTTCTGGTAGCTGGTGGAGAACTATTAGTCTGTGAATTAGCATTTCTACTTGGAATGATGTCGTGCAACTTCCACCGCTGGTTAAACAGCGAGACCTGTGACCTGCTGCTGCACATCGTCAACTTTGGTAACACCAGTTGCTTCCTGCTTAAAGAAACCTAAGTGTATTTATAAATAATATTAAAACTCAAAGTTAATCCTCCTGTAGGATTACCAATTGATCAAAATCAACTACAGGTATCAAGAGGGGCACATTAGTAGTGGGTACCCAGCACATACTATGGAAAAAGCTACTGTCTGTCGTGTATTTTAGGCCAGTCAGTTACCAGAGTTTAGTCAGAAAGGGCACATTTTCACTCAAGAAGAGTATGGTTGGGAGCAGACAAATCAAGGATATAATAATATCCTTACCATAACTTCTGCAGAATCAAAATTTCAACTTCTGTTCTCAGTAGGAACACGACAGGTTTATCCACAAACACGGTGTTTGTAAGGCTGGCAGCAAGTATCTGGATTGACACACCCAAGCTGCGTGGAAAGGCTGCCCATGGCTCATCTCAGGAACTGAGCAAGAGCGTCCACAACTTACTGGAGGAGAAAAAGCCAAAACCAACCCCAAACCACCACCCCCCAGAGCAAACCAGAAAAGCTTGGGGCTCTCCCTTTACTAACAGTAACAGCCACTGCCAAGTCACAGAGTCTTACAAAAACACACCGACAGGCCCACACAATCAAACATTCAGAGATGGAGGAGCCACCACTGCACCTCCTCCAACCGCCTCGCCCCCGACATCGAGGGCAAGATCTTCAAGCACAGGGACTAAGAAATTTTGTCTGACAAGCTGCTTACAGGAAAGGAGTAACACTGAACCTCAAGATCAAAGCAGACAAGTGAGTGACTCACCTTTCCTGCATGCCAGCAAGACAGGCTAAACACGAACACCGTCTCAGGCGCTTCGGAAAGCTCCACCGCGGCTACAGGGGTTCGCATGGGGTGGTGAGGCTACGCACCCCCAGTGACTGACTGAGACTCTCTGGGACTACATCCTGCCTTACTGGCTGTCAGACCATGTCACCTGAAGGGCCAACTGCTGACATCTCTCACCACCTCCAGCAAGCTAAAGCCATAGCAGGACAGCAAGCAAAATTGAGTATGTGTTTCCCAGTGCTCCCCCGCAACTGAAAACCCAACTGTTGACAAGGCCAAGGGGAATAAATAAAAAATCACAGGCTCCTCTAGCAGACAACTGTCTGTCCTCAGGGTCATCAGAAATACCACATGCTGCAAGACAGAAGAAACAGCGAGGAGCTGGCAACATCCGACGCGCAATGCCCACAGAAGTCATTATGCCAATGCCAAACCTGGTCCTATCTGAGCTCTCCAGCCCCTGCTGAGTTGGCAGCACATGCCCATGCCAGAGCTGGCAGAGGCGATGATGCTGAGCACAGTAGTGGCCACTAAACCCTTAAAGCAACCACACCACGTGTCTCCCCTGATCTTCAGCAGCACAGCAGTGAAATAGCATGCACATACACATACCACTCCATCAAAACAACATCAAGTACTGGAAGACAACCCCCTGTTCCTCCCAGCCTGCCGTGACGCCGGGCTCCCAGGGCGCTGCAGTACCACCAAGCCACGCTGGCTGGGCTCCAGGGCCCGACCAGCGAGCAGGAGGAAGAGTGAACAGCTACAAGCCCTGGCTCTGGGGAACCAGCACTACTATAAGCATGCAGCTCCTTGCCAATGCTGGCTGCACTCCAACTTTAGCCGAATTACAGCTTTCCAGACTGATGGTGAAAAATCTTGAAACTCAAAGAGCATAAGAGACTCACATCTGAGTTTATAGAAACAGCGAACACAACCACAGCCTTGACACAGGCATATGCAGAGAAAGAATGAACACACCTATCAGACCTCCCACAACACAGACTGACAGCAGAAATTTGCTCATTACTGTTTTAAGTTTGCCCAAGTTCTCAACTCTAGTGGTATTAAATTAAAACCTGTACTGTAACCTCTTTCAATACTAAACAGAGGCAAAACTGAACTGTAGAACTGAGCCTAAATAATACCCTCACTGGCACAGCAGAATTCACTGACTGCTTCTCACACCTACTGTCCTTCAGGAGGTTAAGTTGTAGGCTGGTCACAGAGAGAGGAGAGCTGGTAGAGGACACGGATTCCCAGCTTCCACCCACCAATACTGCACGACGTCGGAGGGCTGTCCGTGGAAAACAGTATCTGTGAATAATTCCTATATGTTTCTCATCTTCAAAGTGTAACAGGTTGGTTTTCTGGCAAGCTCAAGGTGTTCTGAAAACAGCTTCTGACAGATGAAAGCGATGCCCTAACGCAAAGCTCTGTCCCCATGACAGGCTCTTTACACGCTTGGCTGAGAGGATCCCAAGACACCGAGAGCTGCTTCAGGAAACATGCGTCAGTGGGGAACGAGGGGGTGCCAAAGGCCCCAGACACCCAGGGCACACACAGAATCACTGGTCTTTCAGAAGGTCTCGTAGCAGTAGGAACCCACCTGAAGTACTTTTGACACAGTCAAAACTGCAGTAGTGCTCCTGAGGAAGGCTGCGGCGCCAGCACATACAAAAGCCTTAACCCTGCCCAGCACAGCACACTGTGACAGACCCTGCCATGATCAGAAAACACTTAAGCACATGAAATTTACAACTGGCACCACTAAAGTATAGCAAAATCCTCCCCAACGGATGTGTTGATGACCCTTCCTGCAGAACAGAACTGGTATTTACATATACCGACCATTCACAGCTCATTCTGCCCCTGGCACTGTCGGGATCTTCTGCTGGCCACAGAAACACCCTTGTCACATACACTTGCTGCCAGCAGGAGCCCAAGAGGCAGGGGGCAACACGTGGATAATTGCCACAAACCTGGAACACTTTCAAAGAGAGCGTTTGCTTCTGACTTTGGGGGGTTAAAGTCAGCCTTCCATGAAGAAGCAGGAGAAGCTCTGGAGGAGAGCTATGTTACTAATGAATGCTTCTTGCCAACTGCTTCCACCACGGGACAGGTGTAAGGACAGCTCTGCACTGCTCTCTGCAGGTGGGATTACGTGTGCCTTGTACCTCCCCACGTCCCCCGGGGGACTATCACACCTCAGTGACAGAGAGAATTTTCAGCTGTCCAGGAAGCAGCGATTCCTTTGGGTGTCTCAACAGCACTAACACAAAACGCAGCAAAAAGCATCAGAGTAGCCAAAAGCAATTTACTCCTCGTGGAGGCAACTTGTTTGCAAAGCATTTCAAACATCCCAACCTGGTGTATCTGCCCGGTTTTAAGTCAGAAGACAGTACAGGCGACGGCTGCACGGAACCGCCGCCTCGGGAGAACGGCACTGACTGCAAATCAACCCACTGAGTTCATCTCCCACTTCTCTTTTCACTCCAGTCACAACACACAGCAGCAGACAGCCCGGTACAAGTGCTAGGCTGGTCTGGCAGTGTGAGCTGTGGGCCAGGTGAGCTGGCTGCATGCAAGGACACATCAAAACCTTGGGGGTTTTAGGCGCAGGGCACTGCAGCTCGGGGGAAAACCTTAGCACAGGAAGAGTAGGTCAGGAGTGACAGGTGTCACTGGGACTTCATGCAAAATGGAGGAGGAGGGAAGTCAGAAAACTCATCTAGGGTTTGAGGGGGTGTGCCGCTCGCCTCGTGGGGAAAGGTACCGCACGAAGTCCCACAGGCTCCAAAACGCACTCAATTAACTGTTCCTTTTACCTTTTTGTTCTACCCAGCATTTCTTCAGGAGCACTGTCATCTCTGGCTTTGGCATCCTACTCATCATCTATGAAGTCATGTTGCTGGTTCCTCCCTGAAAGCAAAAAGTCCCATTATCAGTTATTTGCTGCATGGAGGAGAAGACAAATCTGGCAGAGAATTTTTGCCACCGTTCGAGCTCACAGACTGTTGCTCCTTGGGCAGACGGTACTGCCGGTTGCGCTCCCTGCCATCGTTCATCTGAAATCAGTTGGCCTGTGTTGACTCTAGCAACTTACCCTGAATTTACCTGTAAGCAGCTGAAAAGCTGTCAGCATCTCAGACCTGCCTGGAAAGAAGCAGCAGGGCAATGACTCAGAGCAAAAAAAAAAAAAAAATTGCCAGCTACAACAAGAGACTTGTGCCAAGCAAATATCTTTATTGTATTTTGAAGCCTTCTGAAATTGTTCATCTCTATGAGAAAGCAGCAACACAATGCTGAGCACCCTTAGTGCTAGGTAAGCCTTCATTTCCTATCACGACTCAAATTAAAAACAAGACTAAACACAAGTGTACAAAGCAGAGGAAAAAAAAAAATCAATTTTCTCAAAGAGATAACATGAGGGGAGTCCCACAGGGGCTGGCAAGAGATTCTGGAAGAGAGAAAGAGATTATATTTTATGGGGAAAGATTCAATAACCGTTCTTCTGCCATAAAGCTAGTGATGGAGGATTGTCACCGCTCCACAGACACTGTGCACACTTCAGGACAGCAGTAACAGAAAATCAATAGCATCTTTTGTACGTGAAAAGACATTATCTGCATGGGCTCCTAACACTAACAGATGGGACCAGAGAAGACTTGTCCTAAAGGTCAGGTGTCAGCATTAACCTGGCCGATAAGAGGAGCAGTATCTTGCTCTGCATCCTCAGAGGTTTTCTGTGAATAACTCTGCTCAGAGCTCCATCCTCCACTGAAGCCAAAGAGCCCCCAGATGACACTACATTAAAAGCCTAACAATGCTGAAGCCTGGCGCTGCCGCTGGAAAGCCCCACCGGCAAACATTTCCTCTCTGCCTGATGGCTGCGATCATTAGGAGGCAGGAGCTCTGCCGGGTGGTAATTTGACAGCTTTGACAAGCTCGGCTGAATTTATGGCTCTTTCCAGTTTTTCCCTCCACTGAGCTGAGATGGAACTAAAGTTAATGTTAGTAAAAACACTTTGTGTGGGGGCAATTTTCCAGCGATGACTGCATGATGCCAGTTACTAAGAAATGCAGCTAAACAAGGCCTCCTCGCAGGCCCTCACCAGCCCAAGGGAGCCAGTTCGCTGCCCAGCCCGCTGGCCGAGACGAAGGATTTGGGAGGTGGAAGGAATTGCCCCGTTTCTGGCTCTAAGCAGCAGTGAACCAGCCCCAGGACATGTCCATGCCTTGCAGCATCCCAGAGACACACAAGCACAGTTGTTTCCCTTCTCTTACAGAAATGACATTTATCTCAAATCCAGCTTTCCAGGCAGGACATTCAGCTTGCTGCCCCCTTTTTCACCGGTGCCCAAGCAGGGGAATGCTGGCACTTCCAATGCACCAGACAGACTGCGATGCCTCCAGAGGGGCCCTCTGGAAACCCCTCCCAGCACACTCTGCTGCTTGCCCAGAACAGCACCAAACCCAAGTTTACAGACTCGACACCTTAAGCTGAGAATGGTGAAGTGCAGGTTCACCACGTTCAACTCCTTTCTGGGTGCAGGCTCAACTCCTTTCGAACAGAGCTCATAGTTTACTTTCTGGTTATAAAAATCTAGGACACTAGAGCTTAGAGACACCACCAAGTACCAGCAAGAGTTTCCTACATTTCCATAACCCGCTCTAAGAAGGAATCTAACCAGTTACATCTGAGGAGGAGAAGTACCAGTAGATCCTGACCTCTGGAAAATGCCAGAGCTGTAGCAGGATGCTAGTAAGGCTACTCACAGTTTGCACAAGGAGCACGCTATGCACACCACAGCAGAAGCTGCAACATCTCTTTTCAGACAACTCTGCTCATGGATAAAGCCAGGACCTGAAGCCTGGGGTCTACTCCCATGGCACAGATTGCATGCCACACAGCACCACGGTGTTGTCCTGTGCAACATGAGGAACCTGTGAGTAGCAACATGGGCAAGAGGAGCACTGCACCCTGAACAGAGACTTGGCAAGTCAGTAAGGCACAAACAAGTACCTTTCTTCTTCCTCCCCCTGCATTTCCTCTGTTCTAAGTAGGGTTGTAAAGAGTCATCTCTACACGCTTAGAAAGCACAGCTCATATTTAGCTCCCTAAAGGCATATTTCTCTCCTCCTGTATTTCCCTGTCAAGGGGTGACATCTGTGGACTGTTCCCAAAAACATTCCCGTGAATCATCTGTGATACACGGGAAACAGCAGCCAGGGCTGGCACCGAGCAACTGTGTCTTTTAGGAAAGCCTTAGATCAGTCCGGTAAGGGGAAGGATTCCCAGTAACTCTGCCACTAACAAACATCCCCGAGGGCTGCACGACTCCCAGAGCACGTCAAAAAAGAGCAGGATTATGACAGGGCCCGGATCCACGGGAAACCCCGCTGCCGCAGCACCTGACGTGCCCAGAGCATCAGCTGCCCCTCAGGAGCTCCCGGCGGCCGGGACAGCAGCGCTCCACGCCGCTGCGACACCCCGGCACCGGCCTCGGCGGGGCGGCCGGCCGCGAGCGGGAAGGGCCCTGCCCGGTTTCCCTCCCGAGCGCCGGCGGCGCTGCCGGCACACGCCCGCCCGCCGGCGAGGAAGCTCTGCCCGCCGGCCCTGCTGCTGCGGAAGCGCCCCGCGTCCCGCTCTACAATACCGGGCGAGACTTGGCGGGAGCCGCCTGCGGGCCGCCCCCCGGCCGGCTGCCCCTCGGGGGGCTCGCCGCAAGCACCGGCGGACCGCGCC
>VXBZ01001797.1:683-22563 GCA_013399135.1 Heliornis fulica | reverse complement strand
GGCCCAGCGCCGCGGGGCGAGGTCGCCCGCGGGGTGTCCGGTCGCCGGGCCGCACGCTGCAGCGAGGAGCAGCCGTTAAGCCGTGCGCGTCGGTGGCGCCGGGCCGGCTCCGAGGCTGACGGGAGCGTGGCCGTGGGCAGCCGCGGCGCGGGCGGGAGTGCGTCGCTTGGCCCGCTGCGCGGCGGTGGCCGGGCAGCCGCCGGGGGTCTGCAGCGGCAGGTGGGGCCGCGGGCCGCGTCGCAAAGGCAGCAGCGGTAGGTACGTACCCGCGTAGGGGTGCGCGGAACGGACGGGCTTCTCTGCTCACGCGCCCTGGGCCTAGCCGGCTCATGCCCGGGAGAGCTTCCACGGAGCCGCTGCCGCAGCGTGGAACGGGAGCCCGCACTCCGGACTGCTGTACCTGTCAGCTTCGAAGGAGCTGTCCTTGGAGTTACTGCCAGCGCTTGTGGAGCGGTGGGCTCCAGGTGGAGTCTCCTGTGTCTCACTTGTGGAAGTCTAACGCATCTCTGAAGGAAAAAGGTGCGGCAGAGACCAACTGGGAGCAAATGGAATCTGTGTCATCAGATTCCACCGTCAGAAGTCATCTTGCTGTCAGCTGCAGCCCCTGGCTAGTGCCAAAGAGATGGCCTGGGCTTGTGGGAGGCCAGCACGTACCCATCATGTCTATTCAGTGGTGGTACTCTGCGTGTTCCTCCTGGTGCTGAGGGCTGCCCCCTGATCTGCTCAATAGCTGAAGGTAGAAGGAGAGTAGAGTTTGTTGTACATCTCTGGATTCAAGAGGTTTTATCCTGAGGAGACTTTATTTTTCTTTGCTCTTCTGCGCTGACTCGAGGCGACAGTAGCTGCCTAACAAAACCAGTGTATGAACACAGGTTGCTTTTTACACCTAGGTGTACACTGGTGAGCTGTTACTGCACTTGCACTGTAGCAGTGCAGACAATACTGGTGTGCAGAACTGAATATTTCATTAACATCTGTAATGAAATAAAAGTCCTTTCTTGATTTTGTGTAAGTAAAAGTAGCGCCAGGTGCTGAATAGGTGCTGAACAGCAGCTCTTACAGCTGCTTTACAGATCTATATGTACAGAGCTATCTTTACAGATAGCTCTTACAGCTGATCTTGAGAATCCTCTTCTTTAAATGGCATTGGTGGTTCTTCAGTGCATTCTTACTGCTTTTCCCAGGCCTCCCAGGAAGAGCTGAAAGCTTCCTACCGCCGGCTGTGTATGCTGTACCATCCAGACAAGCACAGAGACCCAGAGCTCAAAACGCAAGCTGAGCGGCTGTTCAACCTTGTTCACCAAGCTTATGAAGGTCAGTGGGAGTTTGAAGCGTGCAGAAACTTCTCAGGGGGTTCTGGAAGGAGGGTGGTGTCTTCCTGCTTTTTGAAAGAGAGAGCTGTTACTGCACAGCACTGACCAGAGTCGCTGATACTTAGCTCCTGTCCCGTGACTCAGAGGAGCGATGCAGTGTGATTTCTGCAGTGAATGAGATGTGGAGTCTATTCCTGCGTGGTGTAAATAACCTTTTCACCACGTCCCCTGCCTCTGGAAAGACTCTCCCTTAAGAGGCTGAGGACTGAACAGCTTCAAACAGAAAGACACTTTCACATCTCAGTGTTGAGCTGATGCATCCTGAATTTCTGTCCTTGATCACGTTTTTTTAGCAAACTCTTCCATGTTCTCAGACTGAGGTAAGGGCTGTGGATTTGTAGCTGGTGGAATCTTTTCTGGGGTCCCTAGTTAGGTGTCAGGACATATGGAAGCTCTTGCTGTGGAGAGCGGTGAGGGTCTTATGCTGATGACATGGGGACTAAAAACTCAAGATGCTTCAGTAACTTCATTTAACATGGTGAGCTTTCTCTTTGAACTCCCTGGCTTTGCTAGGCTCTGTGTCGTGCTGTATATGGAAATTGTTGCTTGTTTAGTAGTGATAAGTGTAATATTTCACAAGCAAAATTCTTGACATCTTGAAAATAAGCCACCCCACCCCCTGCCTGTTTTCTCTCCTCTTTCATCTATTAACATCATATCACAAAATACATATTTTACCAGAATTTATAAATAATAGTATCTGCCTGTGACATTTGACAAGTTCAGTCATCAGCAAGTAGTTCAGATCAGAGCTCGATTAGTAATACTCCTTTTGCCTTCATAAACCCACACAGATCCCTGAAGGCTCATCAGCTCCTTCCCAGGCAGGAGAAATACATGATAACAGTAACGCTGGTCTTGGAATCCTGTGGGGAAAATGCTCGTGGTTTTTTTCCTTTTTTTTTTTTTTTTTAGGGAAGTCTGTGGTATGAGAGATTACACATTTAAATGTGCTTTACATTTTGAGATTCTTGTGCAGCCTTTTTCCAGAGGCAAAGGTAGATGTCCTTCCCCCTCAGACTGACCGTTCCTGGGGACCGCTGTCTCTGCGTTGCTACAAGCCCCCTTGCGGGCAGAGGGCTTACATCGCCCTTCCATCCCAGGAGGCGACACAGAAACACCCAGCTGCATGCTCAGTTAGCCCGAGGGATGCTGTTGTGGTGTTCTGCTTTGTGATTTTAGAATTAGGATCAAAAAATTGAAGGGAAAAGGTAGGAATTTGTTGGGGGGAAAGGCAGTGTGTCTGTCCTGCTAATATGGAGTGTGAAGAAGTTAAAGGGAGATCATGTAAAAATCGGATGCAACTGTAGAGTGACATTGCAGGATCTGTGCTTGCCTCGAAGTGACACTGGTGCATTGGTCTGAAATTCAAGGAGAAGACCAAAAACTGAGTTCTCTCCTCTCTTTTGGTTTTAACTTGCAGTGCTTAGTGACCCCCAGACCAGAGCCATCTATGACATTTATGGGAGGAGAGGACTGGAAATGGAAGGATGGGAGGTGAGAGAAATTTAGCACCTTGTGGCCAAACCACAATATTTACCCAACATTCTTATTTTATTGAGCTGTGCTGACACATTGGTGTAATAAATGCCTATATGTTTGAAGGCAGCCTTGTTTAGTTATTTCTGTACTGTCTGTCTGTCTCTGCTGAAACACCATGATGAATTTCCAAAGGCACCAGGTTTTTCACCTGGCAGTAGAACAATAAACCTGACATTCAGAGCTCCCCAATAGGACACTGCCATGAAGGGGAACGTCTCTGTCTGAGACAAATGTGTCATTATGGTCCATGTAGTCTTAGCTTTTTCATCAGAAGCTTCTTCCCAGGATCAGCTAATCTCTCAGTCTGGAATTATTTCTTCTTTTTGTGCTTTTGGGGGGATTATTTTTTGTTGTTGTTGCTTGGGGTTTTATGGGGCTTTGAAAGAGCGCTGGCTCTCCTGCTGTGCAGTCCCCTTGCTAGCGTCTGCCAGTCTTAGTCGATTACACTACATGGCTTGCTGCAGAGTCATATCATACAGGTTCAGGTCAGAGTCAAGGTCAAGTCCAGAGTTTGTAGAAAAAATGTGGAGCTGGCAGCATGTAATATACATTTCTGAGCTGCTTGTGGCAGACTTCATCTTCCTTTGAGAAGCCCGATCCAGTATTCTTTCTGTCCATACCTGGAGTCATACCAGTTCAGAACCCGCGTTCCCCAAGACATGAAAGGTAAATGGCTGTGAATCGGCGTAGCCTGAAATCACAGAACTCTCAATCAGTTTCCCTCAGGCCAGAAACTTTTTGTTGTTTCCATTTCTGTGTCTGCATCTAGTGGAGAAGTTAATGGGTTGCTGATGGTAATGGCTGCGCTGCAGTGTCTTGGACCTGTGGCTTGACCCTGCTTTTGTCAAGAGAATAAAAATAACAAGACCCTTTTCCTTCTCTCAGAGCATGGGTTTTATCTCATGCCTGCCATTTGATCTGGCCCAAGTGTTCAGTTTCCAAACTCCCAAGTACTGAAATTGGCTCAGAGCAGCTTAAGGGCAGCAGCATGTTGAGCGTGCCAGGGCAGCAGGCGTCAGTCCCACCAGCAGTCAGTACCCTGAACATCCTCTTTCTCATAATCTTTTGGGTTTCATTTCTTTTTGAGCAGGTTGTGGAAAGGAAGAGAACTCCAGCTGAAATCAGGGAAGAATTTGAGCGTTTGCAGAGGGAGAGGGAAGAGAGACGACTGCAGCAGCGAACTAATCCAAAGGTGAGCAGAGACTTCACCCCAGTCCCAAGAGTGAGCCCAGAATTATCACAGATGTGCATGGTGTGATGAACCTAAGTGAGGGGCTGTAGTAAACAGCCCCTTGGGTACCTGTATGTCAGGAGTTACTTTTCCTTCTCGCTGAGTACACTGGGCAAACCCAGGTGTGTCAGGGCAAGGGTTCAAAGCTTGTCCAGTCACAAAAGTCTTGGTTTTCATGCAGTGAAAACACGTTATCCAAGAGCTGGACCTACACTTGCCATACATATTCAGACTTTGCTTTACCTGTACCTGGATTGTTCTCCTGTCTCTCTGCTGAAGCTGTCAGGAACCATTTTCACCTGTTTTTAAGATGTGCTGGAAATCCATTTCTTCCGTGCGGTGTGGAAGTGGTGTGTGCAGGGGAGTTTCCACCTATCTACCTGAAGGTACCCATGCAGACATCTATGCAAACAAAGTTTCTCCATTGCAGAAACATAAACTGTAGTGAAACATTGATTTTTCTTCTGTTTATAAATGCTTCTTGGTGGAAAACTCCATATTCCCTGAGCTCTCGCTAGAGGCTCGCTGTCAGCACAGCTTCTGCATCCTGCAGCATGGGTGGCTCTGCTCTTCCTGTGCCTTTGAAAGAGGAGAGGTCTTCTGGGTCATAATTTCCATAGCCCAAGAAGCAAAGTGCCAGCTGATTTGCTGCTCTTACTGTTGGCTTTAAAGGTTGTTGGTGTTTTCATAGCCAGGAATTCAAAATCACAGTGTTTTCTGAGAGGGCAGAAGTGTGAGTATGGTAAAGTTTAAGGCTGGATCAGAAAAATGTCTGTCTGAGATGACCTTGGGAGTGTTGAGATATTTGCCTTGGCATGGACTCTGTGTCTGTGCTGGTCTGAGCAGAGCAAATGGAGTAGTACAGCTCACCGGGCTGCTGGGGACAGCGTGCCGTCTTAGTGGGGACGAAGAGCTTGTTTGCGTTGGATG
This sequence comes from Heliornis fulica, assembly GCA_013399135.1. Taxonomy (NCBI): domain Eukaryota; kingdom Metazoa; phylum Chordata; class Aves; order Gruiformes; family Heliornithidae; genus Heliornis; species Heliornis fulica. Next base: position 17,487 of record VXBZ01001797.1, on the reverse strand, counting down.
GGTGAATAAGCATCAGTTGTTACGTTATTCCAGACAGGAAGGGATTTCTGGACACCATGAGCAGACAAGTCCATCTGTCTCTGCTGGAGAAGAGGGTGGTTGGGGTCAGAAGGGTATTCTTGGGGCATGGTTATCTCCACCTCACGCTCCCCTGTGGCCGCAGGAGCTTGACAGCTTCTCCCGGCGCCCGGCCATGGCTGCGAGCGGTGAAGAGCTGCATCGCCAGCCTCTGTGTCCTGTGATAAAATTAGCCATCTGGGTGTTTACAGCTCTTGCTGATTGGCAGCCACTAGAAATGTCTCTCTGGGCAGCGTTCCCATGGAATTGGTAGCGCAGCTGCCATTGCTCCACGCAGGAAGGAGAGTTATTTTAAAATTTGCAACGTTTTCTCAGTTTTACAAAATGGTTCCAGCAAAATAAAGCATTTTAGCCAGCAGTGCTGAGCAATAACCAGATGTAGGCAATTTGGCAGGTTTCAAATCGAGTCTGTTATTTGCTTTTAGAGCTTTGGTTTTGCTGTCAAAGGCATGCAGAAGGGTTGAAAAGTTCATTGCTTGAGAAGAACCGCTTCCCATTAGCAGAAATTAAATGGGTTCTTTTCCTGTCGTGAGAGGTCACCACCTGAGAAGTGCAGGTCCCTCAAGGCTTAGCCTTGCACAGCTGCTGAGTGTCACCTTCCAGAAGGTAAATCCCCAAGAAAACAGGTGAGGAGGATGTTCTTTCCTGGCATACCTTGTGATTCCATCAGTGGAGTCCGTTCCATGCTCACAGGATGGCAGATAAAGGTGCTTTTACAAGGGCAGCTCTGACTTTGCCGTCGTGCATTTGCCTCGCTGAGACAGGGCGCTTTGCAGCATGCTGCATGCATGCAGCTCCGACTGTGAGCAGAGCTTTGCTGCCCTGTGCCTGCTGCTCGCTCCTTGGGGAGGGCTTTGCCACTTCCAAAGGTCCAAGCAGGTGGCTGATGGGGACTCGCGGGCAGCAGTGCTCCCCTCTCATTATCCGGTGCCACAGGGGGTCCTCTCAGTCTCCAGGAATATTTTTAACTTTACCATCTGCTGCTTTTCCTGTGCTTACACCAGAGCCAGTTTCCTTGCCAGGATTCACAGACCTCTGAGGGTGACTTCACCTGCTTGGCGGGAGGGAAGGTGCCTGCACAGAGTCCGCCGCTCCCCCAGCAAAAGGCAGCTACATCACAGGTCTGCTGAGGGGTCAGCGAGGGAAGAGAGATGCTGGCTCTTGGGATTTGCATGGATAGGGTCAGGCAGGTTCCTTTCTTCATTGTGAGGGAAGTTTGTTCTGGAGCTCACAGGTATGGAAAAGGAAATGGTAAGATTTGGAGTGTGAACAGAAGAGCAGAGATGTGCTGGGTTTCAGGAACACTCACCAAAGAGTCCAAGCGCTGCAGTACGAAGGGATATAGTACAGTAAGATGTTCTCCAGTGGTCTTTTTTAGTTAAAATTCTTGAAAAAGCTTTACTTCTGCTTATATTCCAGACTGAGGTGAAAATGTGCCATTTTCTGTCTTTTTGCAGTGCAGATTCAACTCTTGTGACCCAGACAGAGAACTAACCTTTGCCCTTCTCAAATAAACCACTCTTGCAGTTAGTGTGAGTGAGCACAGCAGCAGGGAGACAGTCTTTAGTCATGGCCTAGTTTTTTGTAGGAATAAGCTTTTCTGTGGCCTGAGGAAGGAAGTATTTACTGTTGGCTGAAAGTTTTTGCTAAGCTCTTCTTCTGATTACAAGATACAAACTAGGGAAAAGAAAACTATTATTTTTTTTTTTACTAACAAGGGCACTTGCAAGTGTGTGGTGCAGCTGAGAAGTAAGTGGTTTGGGGTAACTTGTAAGAAGAAAGCATTTAGAGGATTTTTGGCCAGGTTCTGCCAGAAAAAAAATCAATTTCTAATGTAGATCATTTCCACTTTAAGATACTGACAGCAGAGAAGAAAACTGCTGTGTAAAGGTGTTGTATTGTGACACATTACGGAAGTAGTGTGTGACATCCCTGCTGTGAACCTGTCTTTTATCCAGCCTATTTCACAGTTTATCTTGCCTGTTCATAATATTGTAAATGGTCAGTTTTGTTTGGTTCTGTGCATAAGAAATGTGCTTTAGAGTGGAAAAGGAGTAGCAGAACAAGGAACACCTGCAGACAGAGTAATCACATGCAAGGACCCTGTAGCCATTTGGCCTATGTACACCAGACATTGGTTAATGTGAAGTACTTGTTTCCCTTCTCATTTCTTAGGGAACAATTAGTGTTGGAATAGATGCCACTGACCTCTTTGATCGCTACGACGAAGAGTACGAAGATGTGCCCGGGAGCAGCTTTCCCCAGATTGAGATAAACAAGATGCACATCTCCCAGTCCATTGAGGTGAGGAGGCCCGAAAGCAAAGCGGCCGCTGCTCAGGGCGTCTGGTCTGGGTGTTACCAGCATGGGCAGGAGGAGGAGGATGGAGCGGGAAGAGGATGAAGCTCAGTCCCAGCCTTCATCTGTGTGACTGTGCTGCCTCCTGCTAGCAGGGAGGCTAACCCAGGGTTGGAAACAGGCATCTAGTTCTAGCTGGTCACAGGGTATTTAGAATACAGAAAGAAGGCGCGCCTGGCTCCGAGGCGGCGGGTGAGGAAGAGAAGGGGGAGCGTTTCCCCCCTTTCAGAGAGCTGGAGAACTGTCGCCTGCTGGTAAGATTAGAAGGGTTGGTGGCTCAGGGTCAGGACTTGAGAGGTGCCACAAATGAAGCCATCAGAGTTGTCTCCGTGCCATCCTCGATCTTTGACAGCAGAATTGACAGCCAGTGTGGCCATGTCTGGTTCAGACCCTGGGGCTTAGCGGGTGNTGCTCTGAGACGAGTGACATCAGCCAAGGGATGGGGAGAGGTAAGAGCTGTCACGTGTTCTTGTGTCCAGCCGATTGCAGGCGGCTCCGATTAGCTGCCTGGTGCCTCTTGTCTTCAGGGAACGGTTTCATCTCATTTGTAGGAAAATTAATTCTCAAAGGAATTTGTGAAAGAGGGAAGGCCAAACCTAGGGGTTTTTTTCTTCATCGTTTCCCCTTTCCCCTCGGCTGTGCATGGTGGACTTCACTTATGCTGCCTGAATTGTTGCCTGGTGTCTCCTGGGTGTTTCTGAATCCCCTGTCTGAAGGCTCTCGGGTGCCTTCCGCAGGCTGAGAGCACGCACTGTGGGGCAGCGCCACAACTTGTCTGTGTTCAAAAGCTGCTCTGCTCACAAGGGAAGCAGTTGCAGGGAAAACAGCCTGACTCCTGTGCAGATACGATCCAAGCAGCTGGCAGGTCCAGTGTTCCCACCTGCAAGCTGTGCCGCTGTGGCTGGTGGGTGGCTGTTTCTGCACCGTCCTTTTGGCACACAAGCTCCTGCTAACCTGCTTCCTCAGCCCGTGAGCAGCAGGAGCTTTCCTCTCACTCGAGAGTCTGTACACTGGAGGCATTTGATGCGCCTCAGGATGTTGCAGTATTGTCAGCACAGGAGCTTGTGGGTATTGTCACGAGCCCAAGCAGTAAACTTCCTTGGGAGATGCAGAGGTCACCACAGCTGCTGTCAGGTCTAAGAACTTCCTCTGTTCCTGAGACTGAACAGTACCAAATCATCCTCAAGCAGCAGCCAGGCAGGCACCCAGGCTGGTGGGTGAAGCAGCAGGTGCGTTCTGCAGCCGTTGAGACGGTGCAGCAGCCACACTGCTGACAGCACTAGCGGGAGGCTGTCATCAAAAGGGGCCTCACCTTGGAGGGCAGCAGCCGAGCCTTGTCATTTGCCGCTGTGGGGCTGGGATGGAGGGGCTTTCCCTATGTCACCGAAGCAACTGGAGCAGGTGCTAATAGCAGCCTGTAGCCCTGTGAAACTGGCTTTGTTCTGTGTGCAAGGACCCTCCTCGGTGAGACACCCGCGGAGCCTGGTGAAAGAGGACAGTGAAATACACAGTTATTGTGACTCCGATGGGTAAAACATCTGTCATGGAAACAGTGCTTGTCGAGTACTTTGTCACTTTTATAAAATGTTTATAACTGGTTGGTGTTGTGCATTTAAACAGCTGGAGTTTGGGGCAGGAGACCTTCAGGGACCTCTCTTCGGCCTGAAGATATTCCGGAACCTTACACCAAGATGGTAAATATGAGAAAAACGGTCTAATGGTTAATGTTCCACTCCAGGGAACTAAATGGCTCAAATCCTCTTCTGTGTTAATTCTGGGTCTGGTTTCTGTCCTACAAAAGAAGGTGTTTCATCTTCAGAGTTCAGTTGTGCCTTAGTACTGATCAGAACGCTTGTATTCTTGTGTGTTGGTGCCCTGCTTCCATACATCCAGGTTAAGGAAGGTCAGCATTCCCCATCTCTAGAATTGCATCTGGACTTGTTGTGGATTTGCGGTGCTTGAGGCACAGGCTCGCAAACAGAGCAGCAGTTTGTGCTGGGGGCAAGGGAAAAAAATGGGGAGCAATTCCATAGCTTCTGTGTGTGAGATGAAGTTTTGAGCAGTGAGGGAGGAGATGAGATGTCATGTTTTAGGGAAATAATGCCAAGCTTGCTGCTAGTGTGGAGTGTGTTCACACATGAACAGAGGACTCGCGTTGCAAAGGTGGGTATGGGTAAGGGTTGGGATTGGAGCCACAGGTCAGGGCACTGTAGGGGCTTCCTTTACTTTGTATTTTCTCTGTAGCAAATATGCTGTTCCTCAGCACTTACACAGGCATCACGTTCCTTGTGGAGTCCTGTACTGCAGGTTTTTGGAGCTGATGTTGAGGAATATTAAATAGCAGGGCTGCTGTCCTTGACAGCCAGGGGTGCTGCTCTACAGAGGACCAGGATTTCCCCTGCTAGGGCAGGAAGGGCAAAGGCTGAAGGGTGGCCCGCTGTGGCAGCTATATCATTGCAGCACAGAGAGGAGAAGCAGGGCATGGCCCCGCTCTTCCAAGCAGTGTCCTGGTTGGTACAGTCTCAGTTAGTTTCCTGAAACCCTCAGGCGTCACCCTCCTTGCAGGATGGTCTCAGCACATTCAGCAAGGCTCCTGGGGAGGAAGGACTCTGAGGCTGCCTGGCAGCCTGTGTCCTCTCGCTGACGAGGCTGTCTCTGTTTCTCCTAGTTTCATCACTACAAACTGCGCCCTCCAGTTTTCCTCCCGGGGGATCCGCCCAGGCCTCACCACGGTGCTGGCCCGCAACCTCGACAAGAACACGATGGGCTACTTGCAGTGGCGCTGGGGCATCCAGTCAGCCATGAACACCAGCATTGTCCGGGATACCAAAACCAGCCATTTCACCGTGGCGTTACAGGTGAGAGTCGCGCTGCTGTGCGCAGGGGACGGCGACACAGTCCCCTGGCAGGGAGGAGCCTCATGGTCCATCCAGCAGTGCGTTGCCTTGGGACTAGAGCATAATGGAGCAGTTGGTACCATCTCCTAGGAATGTGTAACGTGGGTATCCCACTGCCTCTGGCAGAGCACAGCACTGGGCACCCAGCAGCGGCATTTCAGGAAGCACGGCGCAGGCTGTGACAAGGAAGTGCCAAGCACTGCCATTTTTTCTGTGCTGCTTACAGGACAAGAAAGGAAATTTGGGGGAAGGTTCAGTGGTGGCTGAGGGTGCGTTTTCATACCTCTGTGCCTCTTGTATTTCAGCTGGGAATCCCCCATTCTTTCATGATGGTCAGTTATCAGCATAAGTTTCAGGACGAGGATCAAACACGAGTGAAAGGTTCTCTCAAGTAAGTGTGCAAGGGGAAATCCCATGTTACTTGCAGCTTGAAGAACGTCATCTTCTGCTGTCACAGTCCTCAAGGTTCTGTGTACGTCAGGTGCTTCTGCGCTCTCTGGGATCTGCTTTTTGTTTGCGTTGTGAGCGTTTAACATCACAGTCATTAGCTCCATGTGCCTCTCTGGATGATCAGAACTCAAAATATGTCTGTGTGATACCTCTGTATTGTCACTAATACGAGAGACAGGAGCTTGTGCTCAGTTTACTACTTCACAAGCTGAAAAGTCTGGTCTCTCCTTGCAGGCACACCACAAACCTTCCAGCAGCCAACGTTTGCTGCACACAGATGTATTTCCATGTTTTACTTGTTGGGGAATTGCCCAGCTGAGTAAAAAGAAATTCAAGTGTCTTTCCCCATCTTACCAGTTTCTGGTTCTGTCGTTGCAGGGCAGGTTTCTTTGGGACCATAGTGGAGTATGGAGCGGAGAGGAAGATTTCCAGGCACAGCGTTCTGGGAGCCACCGTCAGTGTTGGTGTTCCCCAAGGAGTGTCTTTGAAAATCAAGTCAGTTCAAGATCACAACTGTAGATTGCAGAGGCTGACTGTACCCTGCCCTGTTCTATTTCCAGCACCCAGGTGGGAAGGTCCCAGTTTTAGGGCGATACAGGTACACTGATTTATCACTGTGAAGGGCTGCGGCTGCTCTCGCCTCTAGTACGAGTGGCGGCCATCAGAAGCACACTGTGCCTTCTGCTGGTGTTACTGAGCCACCCTTTCAGACTAGCAAGGGTGTGGCTCAAGGTGTTCTGCAAGTGCAGCCTAAAGGAGCATTGCAGTAGCAGATGGAGGGTTTCTGAAAACATCATTAGGAGAAACAGATTGAATTTCATTCCATTTTGTAACGCTGCACCCAAGTTTATAAACTGGTGAGTTGTCGTTAACTAATATAGGCAATTATGACGGGGTGCAGCTCACCAAGAGGGGCAGAGCTCACTGGGTTCACTGCTGCAGGGCATCCAATCTGTGCCAGTGCAAGGTGTGCCAGGATGCTCAAACAGCAAAGCTGTGGCAACCTCCAGAAAACAAAGGGTTTCCACACTAGGTACTACTGTAAGCATCATAGAGATATTGGTACACTCCTTCCTTGAAGGCACATGCCAGTGTTGTGAACACAGACTTCCCCTGTAAGTGGTGTCTTTCCTCCTGATGAGGTTGGTCCCTTTCCCCAGTGACATTCATGACTGAATAAAGTCTCCTGAGCCTGAAACACCACTTCAGAGTGGCCAGGTACTGTTGCAGGAGATGTGTGCTACGCCATAGTCTGGCTCTGGGTGGTGTCAGCTCTCTGCCTTGTCGTCCTCTGGTTTATGTGATCTCCACCTTTTTGAGCTCACGAATCACCTCTCCTTCGGCTCAGTAGTTGTCCAGCAGCACACGCCATCGCTCAGCATATGGATTCATATGCTGAAGGCAGCATCTCCTCTTACCCATCCCTGCTGTTTTCTTGTTCCAGGTTGAACAGGGCTAGCCAGACCTACTTCTTCCCTGTCCACCTAACAGATCAGCTGCTTCCCAGTGCTGTATTCTACGCTACCGTGGGACCGCTAGTTATCTACTTCGCCATGCACAGGCTAATCATCAAACCCTACCTCAGGGCACAGAAGGAGAGGTGAGCTCGTGAGACTCTTCTGCATTCAGAGCTGGGAGGTCCCACTGGAGCAGTGCAAAGGCAGCAGTGCTGCCTTTGGGAAGTGTCTCAGAGGGTGGGGAAGACCCTTAAAACAGAACTCATTTGTGTGAGGCAGAGGGTCGGTGTTAACGGGGTGGGTCAGTTGATATCTGCCACTTTGGGGCTGAATCCTGTGCTGATGTGATGTTCACTTCCTTATGCCAGAGAGCTGGAGAAGCAACGGGAGAACACAGCCAGTGACATCCTTCAGAAGAAGCAGGAGGCTGAAGCTGCGGTATGGCTTTTCCATAACTGATCCCCTTAGTTAAAGGAAGCTGTTGGACTCTGGGCTTCTGCCTTACAAACACAGCATCCAACACCGCTTGGTTTGTGCTCTGTCCCTTGTGTTGCGACAGGTCCGGTTAATGCAGGAGTCGGTCCGGAGGATAATTGAAGCGGAGGAAGCCAGGATGGGTAAGGATCACACCACCATTGGCTTCTTCCATAGATTCACATGGGAGCAGGAACAGTATGAAGGCTGGGTGGTTGATGGGGAGAGAGGCAAGGTGTCACTTCTTCATTTCCACTCCTCATGAAGCGCAGTGTGATGGCTCTTGCGCACACAGCAGGGAAGTCCCGTTACAGTTCAGCTTCAGGATCCACTGGGTATTATCTTGGGATGTGCTGCGAGGTGGATCAGCAGGCTGGAGTCAGTAATCTCACAGTACACCAGTAAACCCACAAAAGAGAGGAGTGGGCATAAACATACAACTTCATTTCTGAGGGAATGTTCCAGAGTGGTCTGACATCCCCTTGAACCGTCAGGCCAGTGTGATGATGAAGCCGTAGCGCTGTCCTGGTGCTGAAGGTCGGTAACAGCCCCCTGGGTAAAGATGTTGCTCTGAGAACGTGGGTCTGTGCAGGGAGAGTCTAAATCTGGTTGAGAGCCAGGGAGAATGACAGGGTGGTCTTCTGGGAGGGGTGTGTCTGGCTGTTGGCGGGAGCCTTTCACGACCGCTGTGATTTCATGTCAAACACAGGTTTGATTGTAGTGAACGCCTGGTATGGGAAGTTTGTTAATGACAACAGCAGGAAGAACGAGAAGGTGAAAGTAATCGATGTGACGGTGCCGCTGCAGTGCTTGGTGAAAGACTCCAAGCTCATCCTCACGGAGGCGTCCAAGGTACATACGTGGCTCAGGGTTCCAGTGCTGTCCTACCAGGGGCATCTCCAGGGGGCTTGAAGCCAGTGGCTCAATTTACAGAAGCCATTTATGCCCCGAGTGTTGCAGCCTCCCTGAGCCTCAGTTTCTCTGGGCACTTCAGCGCCCAAGAAAGAGCATCTTCATACTCCCAGGGCAGCATGGCACGCATTACGAGATCGGGCTGGACACCAGAACTGTCCCATGGGGGTTCCTTAGCACCTTGTTTCTTAATGACCCCTGGTTCTGGCTCTGAGGAGTGGGTTTGGTCAGTTGAAGAGCTGTGAAGGTCCATTCCCTGGCACTCAGTCTGTCCTCCTCTGGTTCAAGGCTGGGCTCCCGGGATTCTACGACCCCTGCGTCGGTGAGGAGAAGAGTTTGAAGGTGCTTTATCAGTTCCGAGGAGTTCTGCACCAAGTGATGTCAGCTGACAACGAGGCCCTGAGGATACCAAAGCAATGTAAGCAGCACAGAGAGCCCCGCTGCGTCCTTCAGACGCGCGAGGGATCGCTCCAGCACGCGGAAGGGGGGCCCTGGAACGGGCTGGCCACGCCGTGCCTCTGCCACACACACAGCTGAGAGCGCAGCAGCTCCCCTGCCGCTGCCGATACCGGGTGCCTCCAACAGGAGTGGGGTGCAGAGGCCTCCCGCAGCCGCCTCTGTCCAGGCCAGGCAGTTCACAGCACAGGGGTGCCCTTTGAGGCCAGAGTTGAATGGGCAAAGGCAAACTGGAAGCCTCAGCCACATGTCTGCCTCATCTCCATTTGCCTGCCTGCTGGAGGAGTTTTGTCAAACCAGTCTGCTAGCAATAAGCTCCACTGGTGTTCCAACAGGGAGGCTACAGGGCACAAGCCTCGTGCCTGCCCTAGACCAGCCCCCAGCCCGATTTAAGAGGCATATCCTCCTTAGGAAGCCCCCAGGTAGACTGTCAGTGTGTATGAAGCACATTCAGCAGCTGGAAACATCCCCATCTCTGGCACAAGGTGTGGCCAAGCTGGGGCATCTCCATGTCTTGTTCTCACCCGGCAGCTCACAGAATCGATGCGGACGGCTAGCCCGGCCCGAGCACGCGCGTCCACCACAGCACCTGGAAGTGCGGACCCTTCGCCCGGACACTCCTGCAAGTTCAGGCAGAGACATTATGTTTCTGGCCCATATGGCAGGCGGTGTCCTACCCGTTGTGTAGGAGACAGATGAGAGAACCTGCTTCTGCCGGTGACTCCAAGGCACTATTTCTCTGAGTTGTGGCTCGGTAACCAATAAACCAACGTGACTCTGAATGCGCAGTGCTTTCTGCCGAGGCGGCGCGGGAGGCACCGAGCACCCCGCCGTGCAGCCCTGCCTGCCCGCTGCGGTTTGGCCAGAGCCCGTCTGCACGGCCTCATGTCCCTCCCCTCGTACTGAGTGAGGATGAAGAGCTGTTGTTCTCCCTCCCCGCACGCTCCCTGCGGTAGGTGATGTACCTTCATCAGCCCTCAAGGGGAGGGGAGCTGAGGCTCTGTGGGTGCTCCTGACAGACCTCTGTGTGAGTCTGCTTGTTGGAGGAGGACAGGGATTCGCTTTCCTGCTGGGATCTCCAGTTGGTGCATACTTGGAAAGAGCAGGTGTGCTCGGGATGAGGCTCCCTCGCCTGTCGCAGCAACGGCCTCTCCAGCAGGACTCCATCCACCTTCTGGTCTCAAAGGCTGCTGTTCCAGGCAAGGACATGGGATAGCAGGGTCCTGGCACCTTTCTGCCACCCAGCAGCAGGAACTGTGAGGGCTTTCAAGGAAAGACAAAAACAGGTGAGGGGAAAAGGACAGTATTGAATGTTTTTGGGCTGCTGCTGCTGTCTCTGCCCGTGTAAGTCACTGCTAGGGAAGAGGAAGGTAGTTTCTGCAAGTAAACCAGGCCCAAGCGAGGAGAGCTGCTGCAGGGGGAGAGCTGCTGCAGGGGGAGAGCTGCTGCAGGGGGAGAGCTGCTGCAGGGGGAGAGCTGCTGCAGGGGGAGAGCTGGAGGCCTGAAACTCAGCCGCCTGTTGTAAAAAGCATCCGCTGTGACGCAGCCCCATGAGACTGATCGTGCAGCGATGGGCAGCGCTGTTCAGGCGCCACAGCAGCTTACGCGTGCGTACGACAGCGCTGCCCAGGCTCCTCCTGGAGAAGGGATGCCCATGGCTGCACCGCGGTCCCAGCTCTGCATGAGGCCCAGACCAGCCTCCATCACTCGCGTGCAAGAGACAGGGAAGAAGGTGTCTCGGCAGCACGTTGTTGCTCTTGACAAGTGCTGCCACTGGTCTTTCCCTGGCACATGCCTGGCCCTCTCTGCGCTCCAGTCACTGTACCAGGAGCTGACATCCCCAACAGCAGACTTACTCGAGCCAGTCTCAAAGAGATGTGGCCCCCAAAGCCAACTGACCCATCAAACAGTGAAGGGGCGTCCACCTGTCTTCACTCAAAGTGAACCAAAACTCTGGAGTTGGGGCCAGCTCCTGGCACAGGATTTTTTTTTCCACTGGTGACGAGTGTCAAGGTGATCTGAAACTAAATGTGGAGACGTGCAGCAAGTTCTGCTCAGCTGAGGAATCACCCCCTTCCCTTCACAGCTGTGGGACGTGTCCAGAAAGAAGCTGCTGAGAAAAGCAAGGTTGTGAGGTCTGTAAATATCCCGGCACCCTCCCTCCCAGCCTGCTCGGCCTCTGTAGCCAGCCGACCCGGGCAGAAATCTCCGCCCCAAGCTCCTTCCCCGTGTCCTATCACTGCATGAAGCACACGGTCTGTAGGATGCGGCGGGACACGTCCCTGAGGAGTGCTGAGGGATCAGTTTTGCACGAGGAAGAGGGAACGTGTGGCACCACTCGCTGCCAGTCAGAGGGGCGCACCCCCGCAGCACCCTGCACCCGGCAGCGCAGGGACGGGCGCCCAAGAGCAGTGTCATGAAGGATGTCGGCACAATAAACCGGTTCTCATCATTCACAGCTTCCCGAGATGGTTTCTGCTGTCACAAAAGGGTTTTCTCGTGTCTTGGCTGCCCTGACACAGAGAAATACGCTGAGACTCACGGAAGGGGTTCAGGACTTCACGCTGTCCCGTCCCGGGCCAGCAGAGCGCAGCAGTGATCCCTTCTTAGGGAACACACATTAACGAGGAGCTGGGAGGGTGTGCTGGCCCTTGCAGCGGGGCCTGAACTGGGAGTTCCTGAGGCAGAGGTAGAGGTTTAGGTTTTACTCTTTAGTGTCTTCTTGCACATGTATCTTCGAGGACAGCATCCTGGGGTGGCTCAGCCAGTGAAAGGCTGCAGGGAGCTGCAGGCAGCAGCTCTGCTCTATGCCCTGCCTGCACCTCCTCCCATGTAACCACCGTGTGTGTGCTCGTTTGTACCTGCAGACAGCGGCTCAGGCCCCGGTGTCAAGCCAGAGGTTTCCTGTTCAACACAGCTACATCCTCATCCCAGCACCAACTCTGTGCTCCCATCTTCTCCCAGCACCTCAGAGTCTGCCCCATTGCAAAGAGGTTTGTGCAGGGGACAGAGGAACCCTCGCTTTGCACTTTGACCGCTTGAACTTGCGGCTCTCGTGACTGATGCTGCCCCAGGCCTTGCCCCGCTCCCTGGCCCAGCTCCACCACAAGCCGGTCACCTGGTGTTTTCCTGCAGCCATCAGCCTGCCGAGGACTCGGGCTCTGGCTTTTCCCCTCCCGTGCAGTACAGCAAGCGCTGTCCCACGCATGGGCTGCAGCACAGGTTCTGCTGCCCAAGCTGCATCCTCCTCCCCTGTGCAGCTGCAGTTGCTGGGCACTGCTGAACTGTGTCCACATGCTGGAGTGTGAGGCCTGTCCTGCCCTGCCAGCCTCCTCCCTCAGCCGACCCCAGCCCTGCTCCTCCTGCTCCCTTGTGTCCCACCGCTGCTTCAGAGGCTGATGGACAGCCCCAGGGCGTGAGACCCTGCATCGGCACCACCCCTTCTGCTCAGGGACGCGCAGCCCTTTGACAGCTGCCGCTCCACAGGGCCTGTTACCACTCTGTGTGGTGCAGAGCCACGAATCGAAGCGGAAGCTGAGCTGCTGTCCCGACCCGGAGCCCTTTCCATGGTGCTGAGCCATTGCCACCTCGACGGCAGCTGGAAAGTGACAGCGCATTTAAGGTCATGGCACACACAGACCCTTCGGCAAGCGGGACGGGCACAGGGTCACCTTGGCCAGCAGCCTGGTGTGCCCTTCCCTGCTTGCCATGCCTGCCCTCACCGTGGCTCCTCTCCACAGAGCCAGGGCTGACCAGTGCCACGCCACAGGCACCCCAACCCCAGACGTGTCCCCAGTGCCCATGGGTCCTCGTCAGCCCAGGGCAGCGTCTCCACTGCCTGCAGCTGCTCATCCCCTGCCTCCTGTCGCTCGGAGTGGCCCCATGCCTGTCCCAGCACCCTCTGCCACATGTTTCCTTCACCACAGCAGAGGCTGGGCAGGGAGTGACTACTGGCAGGGTCGGGGGGATACCTGTCAGCACAAGAGGTGTTCCGGTGCTCCAACCCCTGCCTGACTGCTGCATCCTTTAGGGAAGGACACGGGAAGCGTCGAGACTTGCTGCCGCCCAGCGCGACTGCGCTACGCAGCAGTAAGTCGTGACAGCAGGGCCTGTGTTTGGAATAAAACAAAATCATCGCTTGCTTGTTCCACATTTAGGAAAAAACCATCGTTCATTAAAACAGCTTTAATGAAAAAATAAAGTTCTGAATTAAACTATAATTATACATGGCTGAAAGTGATGAATTAAAAGAACGGAGACGTTACTTATTTCCCTCTGTGCTGAGTGTGCGACGTGCGGGACCTGTCAGACACCGTCCGCTGGGATAACCCGGAAGTGGCAACAGAACGAGTCAGTCACACGGGTCAGTATCAGACCTCTGTGAAGGAGGCAGCTCGCCATTCCTCCCCCAAAAGCTTTGGGATCACGTTCCACAGAGGCCCAGTCGACTTGCAGACGCGCTGCAAACACCGAGGCACCGACTGTCGGAGCAGGCCCAGCTCAGCCTGCAGCCGGGGCCTCCCACCACCTCGCTGTCCGCAGCGTGAGGCAGCAGCGGTTGAGAACTTTGGTTCCTTCGGGCTGCAGAGAACAGTCAGGCAACCTCCTCAGTGGTCCCATGCAGCTCCTGGGAGGCAGCGCACTGGCATCATGCTGAGAAGGTCTTGCAGGAGCTGGTTCTCAGAACCCAGAGTCGGCTGTTGCAGCTTGGTGGAACGGGATTCTTGCAGAACTGCCCTACATCTCACCCTGACCCGGGCAGCAGAGCTCCCCCGCCCCGCAGCCCACGCAGCGGAGCCCCAGGGCGCTGCAGCGCTGGACTGGCTGCCTGGGCAGCCCTGTGCCAGGCATCCGACAGAGGGTTCCTGGCTCTGGGAAGAGCCCTGGTCGTCACTTGCCTCNCTCGTCACTTGCCTCCCAACGAGCCCACACTCAGAGAAGGCGGCAGTCCAACGCGGTGCACGTGCGGGACTGCTGCAGACACATTCCTGCCAGCACGGCGAGTCAGGCTTCAGCCGCGGTACCAGCCAGCAAGTCCCCTTCGCTCATGGTCTCACCAGAGCACACACTCATCGGGCATCGCTCGAGAGAAGCACCTCAAAGCACAGCCCACTCCGGCCCTGTCAGATACGTACCACTCGCTCTGCTGGGTCACCAAGGAGCAACGCCACCATCGCGGCCACCTTGTGTAGGAGCCTCAACTCCCTGACACAACAACTGCCCCCAGGCCGAGGCCCCAGCAAGTCCAGTGTCAGTGGAGGGGGCTGGGTCTCTCGTCCTTCCCCACACTGAAAGCTCCTCATTGCACTTCACCTGCGTGGCTTCTATCAGCACAACCCGCAACCAGCCAGTTGAAGAGCCCATTTTTAAGACTAAAACTCCAGTCTTAAAAAGCAAACAGCAAAACCAAACATCGGCTCAGCGGCACTCGGGGGAAAACCATGGTGTCCCAGCGCAGACCTGCCCTGTTCTGCGTCCACGGCGTCCCCTCTGCCATCTGCATTTGAAGTCTGGGCCAAGGAAAGGGCGAGTCGTCACCATCGTCTTGCAGCAGCACCTCAGGGTTTACCGAAGGGCCGTGAACCGAGCAAACGGCCTCCCCACACGCAGCCTTGAGCCGATCATGCAAACAGCCAGGAACAGTCTCCGCTGAGAGGAGGAATCCAACATGGCTGGCGAATACCAACTCTGCCTGCCCAGAAGAAGGGCTGCTCTCTTCCTCAAACGCCTTGGCACAGGAACAAGTCCCGTTTTCACTCCAACGATGCCAAATTGCAGAACTCCCCCGCTGCCAGGGCCTGCTGAAGAGGCCGCAGATCCCACAGAGCCCGGCACTCGCCCCTACGGAGCCTGAGAACATCGAAGGTGGAAACACGGAAAACGGGCAGGTAGAGCATTACACCAACATTAAAACACGCAGCCATTTACTTGTCACACTCTTCACAGAGATCCCTCCTCCTCCTCCTCCCTGGAGGACACAGAGCAGATTTGCAGTTTC
Organism: Heliornis fulica; assembly: GCA_013399135.1. NCBI lineage: Eukaryota > Metazoa > Chordata > Aves > Gruiformes > Heliornithidae > Heliornis > Heliornis fulica. Next base: position 2,407 of record VXBZ01001797.1, on the reverse strand, counting down.
CCAGTGGGATGAGAAAACAGACGTGGCAAAAACACTACACATTCCCCAGACATCACCCAGTCCGTGGCTGCACCCGGCCAGGACCCCACCGAACCCAGTGAGCTCATGCTGTCCCTTGAGCTGCTGGGAACCTGGTGGCAGCTCTGACCAGTCGGCCTCTTCCAGCCCTGGCTGTCCACGCCCTGGCGACTCCTCGTCCCTGTCACCGCAGGCCGGGCGGGCAGCCCTCCAGCCTGAGCAGCAGCAGTTCAGGGGAGTTGTCCCCAGCCTCCCAGCTGGCGTCCACCCCTCACCTGCCTGCCCAAGCAGCGCCCCAACATGCACCACCCTCCCTAGTCCAGGAAGCGCCTGCGCGAGCCCGTCCGGGAGCGGTTGGAACGGCGAATGTCAAACTTGGAGTCCCGGCACTTCTGGCATATGTAGACCTCTGGGACGTTGGATTTGCGGATTTTGGCGCAGGAGAGGTGGATCCAGGTGTGGCACTCGTTGCACTCGATCATTGGCCGCCCAGCAAAGGGCTTCATACAGAAGCAAGTGACGAGGTCCCAAGAGTCGTCATCTGCAAAGAGACCGCAAAGCTACGCTTGTCACAGCCAATACCTCCCTCCCATGCTGGGGACCTACTCTACTCTGGCAATAAATTAATGACCAGGCTACCAAAGACAGGTGCTTTGCCAACTTTTCCAGGTCTCCAGAGAAAGTCGTGTGCCAGTAGTACAAGACAGGCTGTACACCAGGGACGGACAACCGGCCACTTCTATTGAGTCACAGCTTTTCACTCAGTCTATTGCCAAAACAGCCAAACAAGCCCCCTCTTCCCCTCCCCTGGAAACCAAACTCTCCCCAATTCTGCCCAAGCAGCACCTTTGAGATACCCTCGTGTGACAAGCACAGCGCCAAAGCTGTGATAGCCAAGAACACCCCTCGTGTGCCAAGGGCACCGCTGCCACTTACCTGAATCCACCATGATGTCCTCATCGTCGCCAGTGCCATCCTCGTCCCGGAAGACCACCTGCTTGCCCTGCCGAATGACCGTCCGCTTGCCAACGCTCTGGATCTCCAGCGTCTGCTCAGGTGTCGCAGCAGGGTAGGACACGTTGGAAGGTGTGTCAGAGTCCCACACCGAGCAGTGCTCGGTCGCAGACTGCGGGTCGCCCTCAGACGAGGGGCTCATCGGCGTCTCCACGTAAGAGTCCTCAGCCTCCAACTCCAGAAGCTTCTCCTCATAGTCCTCCTCTGCCGACACCTCTGCTTCCCTCCTCTTCAGTTTCTTCTTCTTCCTGATCTTATCGATCTGCTTTCGCTCTGGCAGGAAGTTGCTGGGTTTTGCCCGTTGGAACAGGGAACCGTACGGTTTCGCTCGCTTAAGCTGACTGAAGTTCTTTCTGTTCTTGGTGGGCGGGGAAACGGAAGAGGGGGTGTCACTGAAGCGGGGCTCCCAGCTATCGCTGTCGATGGTGCCCCCGGTGCTGTTGGGAGGGCTGGGGCTGTTCCTCAGTGGCGCTTCCTGGAAAATGAGGGACGGTTACAGGCACTGAGGCGGGGCCAGCCGGCGCACGCTCCTTCCCTCGCACGTCTGATTGTGCCCTGGCTCCCCCCGCCCCGGTCCAGCGCCGCCACCCACAACGGCGTCCAGCCGGGCAGAGCCGCTGCCCAGACCTACCCGGGCCGTCTGCGGGACCGGCTCCGACCCCCTCGCAGCCCACCCGAGGCAGCCGCCGGTC